>VZTO01023430.1:0-23915 GCA_013400615.1 Syrrhaptes paradoxus | reverse complement strand
TTCTCTGAAGTGTTTATCCTCAGACATCTTTCTTGCTCCCACATGCCATGGAGCCCCAGGGAGCAATTCCTTAGTGTGGGTGCAGCTTCAGATCAGTGTCTGAGAATGCAACAAAGAGCAGAGTCTTTTCTTCTTCTGATCTTGTCCCTAATACAACTTGTACCTCTGCATTTGTAGTTACTTTCTCCTGGGTAATGTAAAAGCATGATGACTGTGTCTGTAGTCCTGAGACCTTCCAGCAGGTTTCAAAAATAGTGTCACTATCCCAGTGTTACTCTTGATGTAACTAACTGGCATAGAAAAGACAAAATATTGTAATTTTGCATCCTAAGCCTGAAGAGAATGGGGCTAAATGCCCTTAAATTGCGCTGAAGTTTGTAATATTGCTGTAAAGGGGGTGGAAACATCCAGCTTAATTTTGACCTTTCAGAAACCACTTGTCTGAATAAGTGGCCTGGAGGTGACAAGTAACATGTAATTCACAGTTCCCAGTTTATTTCTTTCCACTGTACTGTGTGGTACTTGATAACGTAGCTGACAGCTCTTCCCATAAAGAAAATTATCAGGGAGAGATGCTGTCTAAGCATGGTCCAGAATCCCCCAAACTCACACATCTCTATGGCTGTGGAAGAGGACTTTGCCCATGCTATTCCACCTGCGTTTGTGCAAATGAGGACAATTACAATCCTTCACCTTCATCGTGAGCGAAAACATCAGTCCATGAGGATGAAAAGGGATAAATTATTATTTGAGGTTTCTTCTTTTATCCTTCATCTTCTAATTTTTCTTCACCTTCCTAATTGTTAAAAAAGATTTCTGTTACGTAAAGAAGGGAAATGCATAAGTACAGTAGGAGGATATTTAAGAAAATCAAAGTGTTCCACCTGGCATAGTGCTACCATAATTTTAATTTCCTATTCAGGATTTGGGCATAACAGTTCAGAGCTCTCGATACCCAGGACTGAAACCTGCCTAATCACAGTGCTTCCTGTGCATTGCACTCCCTGAGACCTCTGCTTTTCCAGTAGCATGTTCCTGACTCTGAAAGATACGAAATGAAACACACATTTCTGCATTTTAAAGAACACTGCAATACCCCACGGAAGTAGCACTGCCATGTAATAAGTAAAAGTTGGGTTGAAAGGATAATATCTCTGCTCCAAGGCTCCGATATTTCTTTCAAGAGATGCAGTACATCAAACACTTCATCCTGTGTAAGCATGTTAGGCTGAGGAGGACAACTGAGCATTGACTGAGGAATGTGCTGGACTTTACAATGAATGAATGAAGGACCAAGAGAGCAGAACAGAAGTTAGTCACAGAGGACTGATGTGCTTTACCAGGCTGTGGGTACCACTAGTATGGCACTGAGTGGTAGTCCAGTAGGTAGAGCAAATAGTTGCAATTTTTCCAACTATCACTGCCTGATACAATCCAATGAGGAATGACCACAAACTGTCATTTGAGAAGTGATACTGTTTTTTTAGGGCATCAAAGTATATTTGTACAGCAGGGCCACAAAGCAACATCTGGTAAGTGCCACCAGAGGGGTTATCAGAAGCAGGCTCCCTCACAGAGGGAGCACCCAGGTGCTGTGGTGAGAAAACCCAAAAGTAGTGACACCATTGTCTCCAAGGGAGTCCTAAGCCTGGAAAGACTCCACTGCATGGGATGTGTGATGAGATGTCCCAGTACTGCTGGCTAACAGGCTCAGAAGGCATCTACCATGAACAGGGGATTTCTTGGGCGGGGAGTCAGAATTAAAAGGCAAAACAAATATCCGTGCGTACAGCTTACCAGAAACATTGACACTTCTCAAAACTGACTAGAGAAGGAGACAGCAGGGAAAAAAGTGCAAATGAGGTTCATTTTGGAGGGAAGTGGCAATGTCCAGAACACAGTGGCTAGCCTTGAACTCTTTCTTCAAAAGCAGAAAGACCTGCTGAAGAGCAAAATCACAAACGTTCAATCACGTTAAGTGAGCTCCCAGTAGGAGTAATTTTTAAAATGAAAAGCATGCTCACTGTTCAGAGATACCAGCAGGAGAATGGCAGTAGAATCTACAAAAGGAGAGAGGTGATGAAGAGAGACAGTAGGAAATCAAACTCCGCTCAGAATGGCAACCTGCAAAGTTCCAGTGTAGTCCAGCCTGCAAAATAACAAATAAACTCTCCCCAAGATGAATAAACTGCTAAATGCACTTGTAGAAAAAGAATGAATTGTACCTACAGGTATCTCGTGGCCCTTTTGAATCGTAACAGTCAGAAGTCTGGATGTGAATACAACCTTCCTTTTCTTTCTCTAATCCACATTATATATGCTTTTGTAATAGCAACATATGGAATAAGGAGTTTGGCAACCCAGAAAAATAATTATATTTCAAACAACCTACGTAACCAACAGAGTCTTTTCATTTTCTTCTGATATATTAATCCTTCACTGGAGGGGGTATCAATTATAGACCCAATTAACTGTAAATCAAATATGCTCACATTACATTTATACTTAGGTATAGTGAATGAAGCCAGAAACTAGTGTAATCTCTACCTTAATCAGAAGACATCTGCTTAAGAAAATATTCCTGATTTGCAGGTATTCTCACCACCCACTTTCATTATTCAGGTGTAAAAATTGCTCCATTGCTTTAGCATGTAGTATTAGCTTTCTGATAAGGAATCTTGCAATGAGTTGTCTGTATTTTACCTTTGAAACATCTGTGACATTCAGGAGTGTCAAGGTTGGTGTCAGGCAGATAAAATAAGCAGATTTATTTTAGATGTTTTTCTATTTTATTGTCTTTACCAAGTTCACAGGTAGCTACTGTACCCTTTTCCAAAGTTTGAGATGGTCTAAATTCATTAGAGATAGGAGCTTTGACTGGTCGGGCATGGTACACGGCCATAAGGACGCAATTAGGAATTTAAAGCCACTTATCAAAACTAGAAAGATGGGTTGATTTCATTAGTATTGACAGGCAGGTCATTGAGAAGTTCACCACAGGAGGAACTCATTTAGATAATAAATCCTCACTGGTGTTTACAAGGTAAGCTTTAATTCCTGTCCAAAAGAAAAAGGAAGGATTTCTTCTTTTTCCAATAATGAAGGGCAGCTTTAGGATTTAATGAAAACACATTTGTATTATAGAATGATCAGCAGTTTCCCTGGGAAACTTTGGACAAACCTCCCCAGGCAGTAATTTTCAGGGAGTACAACACTGCCATGTCATTTCTGCTTCAAATGCTAGATATTTCAGTACTGTAGAGAACATCAGGATTGCAAGGTGGGTATGTACTTGCTTAGGGTATTTTTGAATTCTTCCTGACCAAAAGGTTTGGCTGGATTCAGTAGCAGAAAACTGCATTTAACTTACTGCCTCCATCAAGCTCATCCTGTCCAAATTGCTTAGTAATCTTAAATCATTAAAATGTTCAAAATAGTAACTTTGAATTTTTATTTTTGACTATTTTCATTAATACCATTTCATTTATGGCCAGTTAGAGAATTCTGACAAGGAAAAAAATTATGTTGGTATGGTATTTTCTCAGTTCCCACAGGTGTGGTTCTTTATGTTGGTGTATGTCTGTAGGCATCCTCTTCCACAAATACACCCCAGGCAGCAGACAGAAGATGTCCCCATAGTGTTTGGGTGGTCACTAATGAGATACTCAGCAGGACGTTAACCGGGATTCTGAACAGTTGACAGAAGTGAGGTCAAGTCAAGAACAAATCCCTTCTCTGCAACTTGTGAAACCCATCAAAGCCACTGTGACAGTGATTGTGAACAGGGAATGCTTTACTGATTTTTAGTCAGTGGATCTACATATTTGAGGACCCCTGCACACACACTTGGCCTCTTCCTTCAACCTTCGTGTTACTGCCACCTTAGCTACAGTAGCTGGAGATTTTCTGATGCAGATGGCTAATCTGCCACTGCTGCCCTGCAGGAAAACCCAGTGAAGAGATGAATTTCTCCCAAGACTGATTTTCCAAGTAGCTAAAACAAGCACCCAGTTTGGGGAATTTTTAGGAGGGTTGCAAACACAATCTATTGAGATGGTTTCAACTGCAGAGAATGAGCTCTCTCTACAGCTGAAGGTGATTGTCCTGGTGGTTTTCAGTGTACTGAAATTAAAGATGTGCTGACCTTAGAAATTACTGGCATAAGCAACTATGCACTCAAGGATATTCATGGCAGTTGCACCAATTTAGTATGTGATCAAGATTTTGAGTCTGCTATGATAATCAAGTTGGTAAGTATATGCCTAGGCACGTAATATGTCTGGCTTTGGAAGCAGGCTGAACATGTAAATAAGCACTCTTGTTAATCCCTTACTTGGTTTAAAGCACTGAAGATCCCTAGCTGTACTATTCACTTTAATAGGTCGAGTAGTACCCTCTGCTCCCCCATCTCCTTCTCTCTGTCTGTCTGTCTCTCTTTTTCTTTTTTTGTCTCTGTCTTTCTCTGTCACTTCCGTTCTCTCTCTCTTTCCCTCTTGCACACTCCCTCTTTTTCTATTTTTTTCTCTTCTCTTCTCTTCTCTTCTCTTCTCTTCTCTTCTCTTCTCTTCTCTTCACTTTTTCCCTTCCCTTTTCTCTCCTCTCCTCTCCTCTCCTCTCCTCTCCTCTCCTCTCCTCTCCTCTCCTCTCCTCTCTTCTCCTCTTTCTTTTTCTTCTCTTTATTGTAGGAATAACTTGTAGGCAAAATGTTTTTTTCCAGAATGAGGTGGACGCCAAATCAGGGAAGTAAGCATGCATACGTACCAGTACTTGTACACACCACAAAACCTATACATATATCATGCTCAAAAATATACGTGGAAAAGGTATGATTGTCTACAAAATCAAGCTCTCAAAAACGTAGGAAATGCCAGAATCAAGTTTGCCTGTGCATGTTTAATTGAGTTCTGGTCTGGTTTTGCAATATGATGAGTGCTTGATCGTACAGCTACATGGTTTTACCCACAGGTGTCTGGGATGGATTAGGATCACTTGCCGGGCAGCTTTTCAACATTCTATTTTATCTTCATAGTTCAGCATGTGGCCTGGTGTCTCAGGTATTGCACTCCATTCAAGCTGTGCTGTGGATACATAATTATTAATTTCATCAGCAGCTTTTTGGTGGCAGTCACTATTGTTTTCAAGTGGCCCACGAACAGCAGTGAATTCTGTTTTCTCTCCCTGAGATGACAGGACATTGTTATCTTTATTTTTCAGGTGGAATGAAAAGATGCAGGAAGATTAAAGTCCAGATGTTCCACTAATTTCAGACACCAAAGATCTCTTCTAATTACCCTTGTGGAAAGCTGATAGCATTAGCAATAACCTTTATGCAGCTCAGTGCTAAAAAGCCTCCCCAGCAGCCATCACAGCTCTTTGCTGACAGGTGAGGCGCTGGAGCCCTGGGCACCTCCCAGACTCTTTAAGGCAAATGTTCTGTAGACAGACACAAGCTTGTCTGCTCATCCCCTCCACAGCACACGATCTGTGGGCAGCTGGTTCCCTTACTCCTCATCCCTGCCTACAGCTGAAGAGGGCAGTTTCATCCTTGTGTCACTGAAAGCAAGCCAAGTGGGGCCTCTGCTGCCAGCCCTGGTGACTGTCCCCAGCTGAGTCACAGCAGCTTTGAGCAGCAGCTGCTGGGTGGTGCTGCTGTACCCCAGCGGGGACTGCCCACAGAAAGCACAGACTCTGAGAAATTTAACTGCTTTCTGGTGCTCAGCATGCTTAGACTGTGATCTTAAGGTGTGTAGCCTGGCCACATTTGGGTTGATTTGCACTAGAGTAGCAAATGATCTGGCAACCTTTCCAGAAGACGAGGCCAGAATATATATTTTTCCTTAAACTTGTTCTTAGAAAAAAAATTAACAGTCTGGAGTTGGATATTTCCCGCAATATATAGCCTGCGGGGGAATCTGCCTAGAAGACTTAAGGCCAACAGGTTAAAGTCTAGTAAAATTGTTAGCAGATGAAGCAGAGAAGACCTGAATGGCTTTATTATTGAGTAGTTCTTGTAGTGGCCTAGCTGCTAATAAGAAAGCATATCCATGCACATATGCACCCACACACAGACTACATATGCGTACACAAGCACAATAATTAGCAGGATGCTGGATGCCCACTCATTTACTTTACTTGTTCTTTTCTGTAGAGCTTAATCTTGCAGACAGTTGGCTTTAATCCTGAGTGGATGGAAATGGCAGGAGTTTGTATAAAATTGGTGTAAGTTTTCAGCCACTGAGAGCAGAACCCATCAGAAGGCAATGCTGAATAAATCCAGAGGAATACTATGGCATTAATTGTGCACCGTGCTGAGCATACCTGCTGCGACAGAAGGTGACTCCCACCCCAGTGATGGATGGGATCCTGAACAAGCTAGGACCTCCTCATGTTTCACCAATGCAGAATTGCTTAAAGCTTCATGTTGTGGCCTAATTCAAATTAATTGAATTTAAATTGTAAATGCAGAATCATGCAAACATCTCAAGCACAAAGCGAAGGAACCCACTGCAGTCGTTCCTCTTTTGGAAACATGGTAACACCATCAGAGGAAAAATCATGAGACATGGAGAAAAATAATCATTTGCTTATGGAAGAAAAAAAAAAGGTGTTAGGCCTTTTTGAAAAAGAATGCCAGATATTTTGTATATTAATTGCATCTTTTTACATTACCTAAGTGGGGGTAATACATGTATCAGTAAGGGCTCAAATTTGCAAACAGTGTGAAAACAATTTAATACTCCTGAGATATATTGTCAATGCCAGTCCCATGCTTATTATGCATATGTAAAATTCAGTTGAAACCATCTTAACTGTTTTCCTCATTATTAAACAGTCTTCCAAAATCTATAATTCAGTAAGACATTAAGCAGTTGGCATTTGTCGCTATGCAATCACGTTCCACAAGCCCCTCTGTGAATTCAGTGGGGCATTCGCACTAACCAGTTTTGTTATCAGTAAGTCTACACGAAGGAACTTACATTTTCCTGCTAATGAAACAAAGTGAAGAATAATAAGTTGTTCAGTATTTTAAAACCTTAGTTTGGATTGCAGCTCTGAGATTTCAATGCAGAGAACAGTTGAGATGCTCTCAAATCTAAGTGTCTCTCACTGCTAAGTGCCTGTATTCTTTTATCTCCTGCAGATGAACATACGCAAGTCATAGCAATATTTAGACATCAGTAGGATAACATCACTAAATTCTTACAGGGAATCTCAAATATTCAATGAGCTGTACGTATATTAGGGAATTACAAATTAAAAAGGCAGACTAGACTTTTGGGTCTGAAGATGGTGAGGAATGCAGAATGAAAACGCAAGGCAGAAAGGTCAGATCCTGACACAACACCTCCTCTTATCTTCCTAGCATCAGTGCTTTTTAGGAGCTTTATTTTTGCAGAATAGTTTTTGCCCCTCACGCTGTTTATTGACTAGTAGGTGTGTCAGTGGCACTCCGGTGACAGGCACTGACCTCAAAAACCTCTTTGGACTTAGAGTGCACTGGGGTCCTGACCAATCCTTTATGGCCACCCGTGAGGTAGAATCATAGAATCATTTAGGTTGGAAAAGACCTTTAAGATCATCGAGTCCAACCATAAAGCTAGCACTGGCACATCCACCCATAACCATGGCCCTAAGCGCCACATCTACATGTCTTCTAAGTACCTTCGGGAATGGTGACTCAACCACTTCCCTGGGCAGCCTGTTCCAGTGCTTGATAACCCTTTCGGTGAAGAAATTTTCCCTAATATCCAATCTGAATCTCCCCTGCTGCAACTTGAGGCTGTTTTCTTCAATCCTATCACTTGTTACTTGGGAGAAGAGACTGACATCCATCCTACTACAGCCTCGTAGTCGTAGAGAGTGATAAGGGCTTCCTTCAGCCTCCTTTTCTCCAGACTAAACAACCTTAGTTCCCTCAGCTGCTTCTCACAGGACTTGTTCTCTAGATCCTTCACCAGCCTCATTGCTCTTCTTTGGATGCACTCCAGCACCACAATGTCTTTCTTGTAGTGAGGGCCCCAAAGCTGGGCAGAGTATTCGAGGAGTTTGTGCAATGCCTGCCACTGCCTCCCCTGTGTGAGTCAGATGGGCTTGAGGAGCCAGGTTTTGTCCAGTGAAGCATCTGGCATTGTTCCTGAGATGACCAAAGTGTGACAGATGCAGGTCTGGGCTGGACACAGTGGCACGAGGCTACAGCACTCAGGAGTTCCCAGCGTAGTGGGGATCATGCTGGGGAGTCACCAGGGCATCCTGGGCAAGTCCCTCTGGCTTTTGGAAAGCTCAAAATGGGTAAGATGAGAAGATGAGTGAAAGCTATTTTGAACTGTGGCCTCTAGCCTGTGCTTAGCTCTGTCTCATGCCTCTGAGGCCGTCCACTTACTGCCATTGTGCCCAACGGGAGTCTTTCTCTCCCTTTTTTTCTTTTTGGTTACTTCCCTGAAGAACAGGGTACTTACCCTCTGCTATGACATGTGACACCTGGATTATTTCTCAGATTATCATTAAGCAAAAAGGTACAAAATAGTTTTTGAAAAGCCACAGCCCTATCCCACTTCCTTGGATTTCCTTGTCCATCTTGCTCCACAAAGAAGGAAATTAACTGGATTTATCAGCATAGTGGGAGTAACACACGATGTCACATTAAGTTGGAGAAATTCTTTGAAATGGGAGGAATTTCAATTTAGTAGATAAAATATTGTTTTGGGGAAGCAAGTGCTCTGAGTTTGGACTCTATCTGTGTAGGAGAGCCTGTATCCCACAGTCAGTAATATTAGGGTGAGTTTGCACTGCTGAAACCAGGATGAGTTTTTCTTCTTATCTACAGATGGGCAGGCCAGAGATTTTTGCTTTTCTGCACTAGTATTTTTCAGCTTTTTTTGACTAGACAAATTATTGAAAGAAAATATCATTGAAATAATTGTTAAGAACCAACCACAAATATTTGCCTTTTACAAGAAAACGCTTTATCTCCCTCCCTTCTGCATGCACAAATATGAGGTATCTCATGTACTCTTCTTGTTGAGGGACACCACATCAGAGCTAGGAGGACAATTTTGCAGGGGGAGGGAACAGTCAGTCAGGAAAGTTACAGAAGCTGTTGCAAGGGGTTTGTTTTGCCCTGCACAACATTGTGCCAGCAGAAGATTTCCAGGCTGTGCAAAAATACATAAAACATTCATGATCCTGATTTTTAATGAATTTTAAAATGAATTTGTGCTGGTGCAATCAGTTTTGTTAATTGCTGAGCAACAGTACTTGCATTCACAATTAGTTGTGGAAGTACAACGGCAGGCATGCAGACACAAGCTGGATTTAAACCAGCACATTCAAATTAAATATATGGCTGATAACTACACAAATGGAGACTTGTAACAACAGTATTGTCAGGAAAGATCAGACAGGTGTTTGAAGACATGGCACAAAGACAGCTTGAGGGTTGAAATTCTGCACTCTATAGTTCTCATGAGGAGAGCTGGATCTTTTCACTGCAAAAACCTAGACTAGGGAGGTGAATGGGAAGCGAGGAAAAAAGCCATGGTCTTTGATGGTGGAGGGTTACAAGGAGTCTAAATATGCCAGGACAGCAAGGTCTCAGGTCCTCAGTTTTGTCCCTTGGTCTACAAAAAGAGGGCTTGTTCCCATTATGGAATACTGTAGAGACAGAATGTCAGCCCCTGTGTGAAATAATTGCAATTTTAAACTATCCAGTTTGGATAAGATTTCTTAGGAAGTAAGTTGTTAAGTGAGTGGATTGCTCCAGATGAGGACAAAGAACAACACTGTATTTCAGGAGATGCTCCTAAATGCTGGGGCATGAGAAGGTAGCATCCATTGCCTCAGAGAACAACTAAAGATCACTGTGGCATTATTTGAATTACCCTCTGGATTTTTTTTTTTTATTTTTTTTTTAAATTTTTTTATTTTTTTTTTACTTTGGGACATGCAAGGCTGAGAAGTAGTTGCCTGTTTTTAGACTTCTTACCATTTGAAATTGCCTTGTTGTATGGCAATTTCTGAGAGAAAAAGCATGGATTAGAATTGTTTGCTTACCAAAACTCATTTGCCAATATCTTTTTGTAGAACATTTAGCAATGCATTCATAAGATGTGTGCAACACATCCTACCAGTCTGCCTGCTGTGGTGTAGGCTAATGTGCAATTGTTCATCAGGAGACCCATCTCTGTGGTATCCTTCAGGACAGTGCAGTGGCTTTGCATAACCTCCAGCCATGCTATTGTTGTTGTGTGTGTTGGAGAAGAGTTCCTGAGCTTCCTGAATTTGTGGATAAGTGAGACAAGCAAAGTGTCTCTCTGTGAATTGGAGGCACACCACAGACATCCTTCATGCTCTTGGCAACCAGCAGCTGTGCAAGGGGACAGATGAGGACCCCAGGTCTCTTCCTGAGTGACTCCCCCAGTTTATGGCCTTTGCAACATGGGACTCAAACACCTGTGAGTTCCTGCTGTTTGAAAACCAATCCTGACTTCCCTGGGTCACTGGATTTGAAGATCTTGTGGTAGGTCATTCCCATGAGAAAGATCTCATTTCCTAGCCAACGAGGTAGAGCTTCCTAAGTTTATTATAAATCTTGGGGAGAAAATGGGGAGAGAGCCGTAGAGATGGAGAGAGACCCAGGAGTCCTTCTGCCTGTCCATCTAGCCCCAGACTCCTTACAGGCAGCATGAACATCACAGGGTATTGGGAGATACCCAAGACAGAGAAAACACTGGCCATTTTTTTTTTTTTTTCTTCTCTTCTCTGTCTATGTTTTCATCTGCATGTAGCCAGCTGAAGACACAGAAAGCAACCAGGTTAGTATTTCCTCAAGGAAGTATCTCTTTGTTTCTTGGCAGGGAAAATGCAGGCTGAGACACAGTAAGATGCACTCCACATGTGCCAGGAGCAGAAAGGAGATGGGCTTGGAGCAATGTCCACATCCAGCAGTGAACATCTGTCCTAGCTGCTGGAGCTGCAGGGCCAGGAGGGTACTTGGAGGGGCTGCCTGGTCCTGCTCCAGGGCATGCAGAGCTCCCAGTGCTGGGATGAATGACTGCAAAGAGGTCTTTTTCTCTATTATCCTTTGAAACAGGGGTTATCAGTGCTAAAGATGCACACTGTTCTTCTGGACAGCTTCATTATTCCCATTTTATTGCCTCTCTGTGGAGGAGGCTGCCCAGCCCTGGCACAGTGGCTGGACAGACTGCAGTTGTCTGACTTGCCAGTTTTGCCAAGGGCTAAAGGGAGGCTGATTAGGAAGGGTTAAGTCACTGGGCTGGTGATACTGGATGGTGTGGAAATGGCATGGCATGAAGAGAACAGAGCAGAACAGAATATATTTTTAAAGCTGATAGCTGCTTCACCATCCTATTCCCTGGCCTCCTGATCTTGAGGCTGACGACTCTGCTGTGGCAGAAAGAGCGAGAGAGGTTAACTGTGGAATTAACCACTCCTCATACAACCAGCACAGTTTCTGCACCAGAGAGACATAAACAGCAAAATGAATGATTTTTCAAGGAAAAGTGATAGTGTGTATTCCTGGCAGGATGGGGGAAATAAAGGGATTTTTGTCCTTTGGACTTTGGGCTACAGCTAAGTGGCTTTGGGGAATTTGGTCTGTGGAAAAAGAAAGATTGTGCACATAGAGAGACAGCTCAGGAAGTATTATTTAAATGTCAGGACTATATGACAGGTAAACAGTTAATTTGTTATTTAAAGAAAACTGCCCTGATTTTAAGAGCATCCCTGGCCTCAGGTGGTTAGCCAAAGGGCTGTCTTCTTACGGAGCTTGTGAAAGCATCATGGGGATTATTTGTCAAATCATTGCACAACCGACAATGGTATCACAATAGCCAGACTTCTGCAGAGCTTGGAGGTCCTCCCTAAGGAGCCTGCTGCAGGGCAGAGGGGAAATGGTTGGGGGCAATTTGCCGATTCATGCAAAATTTTCCATGGTCTAAAAATTTTGCTGCTGAAGAAAAACGGACCAAGACAGAGCTAAATCTCTTCTCTATGCACAAGGCTAAAAAAATCAGCTCTGTACTCACTTTGCATTGCCCATCGTTCCCCACGCACCTCTTTGTCATTCAAAATATGCTCACAGGAAACTTCAAGAGAAGCTGCCAACAACATTATCAACATCAAGAGAGACAGACACACCAATGACACAGGATGCAAGCGAAAGGATACCACTGAGAAAAGCTACACAGATGGTTCTATAGATTAAAAAAGCTGGCATTTCTAAAGCTCAGAATTGTTAAAAACAGAGACAAAGAGAGGGGGAGAGTGTGAGAGAGAGGAGTAACTTCCTTATTTTATCCTTCTAGTTTGATATTTCTTTAGGCCCCATCTGTACTTTGCAAGAATGGGTTTGTGCTTTTGGTTGCACTCCCAGCTTGTTCTTCTTGGTATTTATAGACTATCCCAGATGTCAAGTTCTTCTTTGCAAAGCAAGTTGATAGCTCCTCACAGCAAGAATTGTTCTGTTCTGGGACTGTGCTGAGGCAATTTTGCATTTATAAAGTGATTTACAGTCCAGAGAAGTCCTGTGAGGAATTACTTTGCTGTTCCTAGAGCAAAGGAGCACTAGGTCTCTCTCTCAGCCTGCCTTCCTTTCAACTAGAACAACACGTTCTTAGTTACAGCTATTGTTCATTCATTCCCTCTGCCTAAAATTAAATCACGTATTCTAGTTCCCAAACCATGATCTTTGTTACCACATCAAACAGTGCTTTCTAGGGTGCTTTCCACTGAAGGCTTCAGGAAGGGAACGTGTTCTGAGAAGTTTTGGTAGTACTGTATTTGAACAAAAGTTTTGGAAAAAAATCTGACTTTCTCTTTTTCAGATGATTTCTGGTATTACCAGCACTGAAATTTCAACAAGCAGGTTAATATGGTAAGAGGGACTCTATGAGCCTTCTAGAATATTTGCCCAAAGTTGCAAGGTGTCAGGAATTCTGACTTCTGAACAAACTACCTCAAAAGAGCTGTTTCCTTCCTGCTAAGTAATTCACATTAAATGGGTGCTGCTTCTGGGCAGACAGTCCACACCTCCTCACACCATCTCTCCTCCTGGCTCTCCTGCAGGGTGCTGTGCCCAAGCATCCCCCAGCTTTGCCGTGCACACCTAATGTCTTGCCTGTGATCCCAGCCAAAAAAGAAGGCAATATAGAAATCCAGAAATATTTTTGTCTGTCCCATTCCCCTAGCTAGTTTGGGCTGTGCTCCAGTTTTACTTTTCTGTCTCCACAACATCCATTAAAGTAATATAATTGCTGCTGACTCTGGAGGTCTCAGAGAGTCACTGCAGGCACAAACTGTCCTTGGGTCACCTGCAGCATCTTGAGTAAAAGAGGGGCTATTCCAGGCAGCTGATCATGGCACTCCACTTCGTAACCCAAGCCAAGGTAATCCTGCATCTTTCTCTCAGTGTCTCTGTTTAAATGTTTGGGATAATGGCAAGTGTTTGATGAAAAAAAAAAAAAAAATTCTAAGTGAACAAATGTTATTTTCTTGCTGAGGACTAGAATGAAATGAGCTTCTGAGAGGTAAACCGACAGACAGAAATGTATAGACAGACAGATGGGCAGATGACAAAATTGGTCTTTTACTCGATCTGTTTCTAACATACGTCAAAATAGCAGCTTTGTAAGATGGCCCTTCCTTTTACAGTCCTTTTCAGAAATAAAAAGGGTAGTTTGCTAGAATTTTGGTCTAGCTGTTTAATCACAACATTACCTTTTAGCAAAGGTTTGCCTCCCATCATTAAGTAATTCACTCAAGGTAACAAGTGAGATAAAGCCTGAGGGATATAGGAGTCTCAGATGCAAGTCCTATTTTACAATAAAGAACAGTGTGGTTAGGCTTTCTCCAGAGAGGTTTTTTTTTTTGTTTTCTTGCTTTGTTACGGCTTGCAGAAAGCAGGGATTACAATATGTATCTGCTGATCAATATTAAACTAGTAGAGTAAAATGTCAAGGAGAAAAAAAATTGAAATCATACCACATTTCAACACCAACAGAGAAAATTCCAGCATTGTTAAATGGCAGCAATAAAACTAGCAATTGTTATTTAGTTTTAAGTAATGAACCAAATAAAAAACACAGAACTTGCTACATTGCCTCCCAAATGAAGCTTATTACACTGCTGCTTGAATGTTTGTACAATCTTTAATTTAAACATTTTCTCTTCAGGTCTTAATAATAGGCATGGGTAGTTGCAATTTACTCCCTCTTCAAAGGCAAAAAATGAAAGACGAAAACAAAATGCTTTAACAACTCACATGTGAACAGAAGTGTCTCACGCAGCCAGAGGAGGTTGGTAGGGCTGAAAGTCAGAGAATTTCACCCCATGATTTATCTTTCAGCCAGGTAAGGGCAGGATTAGCATGTGGGCTTTCCAAAGCTGCTCCCCCAGTGAGAAGGAAGAGCCATTCATCACTGTTCACTGGGCCTTTGTTCTGCTGCAAACGCTCGCAGAGAAAAAAATATAGAGAGTAATTTGTGTTTCTCAAAAGAAGACCAACACACAATCTCATAGATGCTTCAAGGATTTTTTTTATTGTATTTTTAATATGTAAGCAACTGAGAAAAACGTTTAGAGGTGAATGTTAATATATTCCACTCCTCGTGGCCCACAGGATTCTCAATTCTCAGTTCAGTTTTTTCATTATGCATCCTTTGTTTCTGGAATTACTGTGATAGTTTACTGGTTTGAAGGATTTTAGAGTTGCAGTCATAAATAGGAGCAAATATTAACCTTGAAACTTGAATGACAAAATAATCTTATTTGAAACAACTCCTGAGTGGCACATGGAGGAGAAAGAAAGAAATTAATTCCTTTTTTCCTGTACATTACTACCTCCAGCTTGAGCTGCTGTTTAAAACCAATCATCTGATAAACTCCCAAATCTTAAAATACCTAGCTCTCATTTTTGTATGAAAGAACAAAGGTGGTATTTGTTCCTGACCTTGGGACCTGTGGTTGCATGACCCTCTGTTTTGCCCCTCCCTTTGGGGCACTGGTGTTTATAGCTCCACATGCAGGCAGAAATAGTTTCGGAAAGCTTGGGTTCAGATGCTCACCTGCAAGGTAAATAATGAAATCTTCCTGTTGGGCTACATTTGATGTTTTAAAATATTTTTGTTCTTTCGTTTCTGGTGTGCCTTTGCAGTGAAGCATGGCTCGTTATTCACCCTGCAGTGCCAGAGGCAGGGCCTGAACGGAGTGGCTGCTGCTTCACAGGGTCGCATGGCCTCCCTCTGGGCACCCACTCGATTGTCTGGTGGCTGCAATGGCCAGGTCAACCCTGGGAAGGAGTATTTTAGAGAGGCTGGAGGAGTGGGGGATTCTCCAGCCTGTGACGTGGCTCAGCCATGGCTATGAGCCAAGTCACAGGCTGGCCCATCATTGCCCTTGTCAGTCTTGGGTAGCCAGGAGATCTCAGTCACCTCCCTCTGTGACCCCCCACATGGCTTTCTGTGGGATCAGTAAAGCTGGAGTCGATAAGCTTTTTACAGACTACCAGAGTAACATTTAGTATGCCGTAATACACAGAAGGACAGATTAGAGAGCGTCACACGGCATTTAGTGTTAATTTTTATCATACCTATAGCCTTTATCCTTCCTTACAGAGAAGTGTCCCTCTGGATGGTCCCATCTTTACTAAAAACAGAAAAAACATAAGAACGTCCTTAGCACAATAAAGTAAATCGGACAATAAAACATGATGCCATGAAAGAGCAGCCGAGGATGCCCTGCACAAACCCAATGCCTCTCAGACTGAGATCCTGAGACACCCTCCGGAGTATTTACATTTGCATTAAGGGGTCCTCTGGAGCATGCTGGGACAATTCCCATGCTTCAGACTTTGATATCCTTTTCCAGGTGTGCAGAAACCTTCAGAACATGACAGATTTCCCCCTTATGTGTGACAGCTGATAGAAGAAACCAGGAGCATGTGACAATGACATCTGGAAAAAGCATCCTGGCATGATGTCCAGAAGAATTTGGTTTTGGCTTATTTTTGCAAGGGGAACTGAGAGGGAATACGTGTTTAGTAATGAGATATTATGGTGAGGAGTGTATTAGAGGTCTAGCACAGCCATATAACACCTGAGGTAAGAGATTATTTCTGAAATGTTATTAATACTTGCACCTATATAATGCTTGTCATTCTCCAAGATTTGTTTCAGATAGACTCATACAACCACTGTAAAACATATTGACATTACACTTCTTTTCCAAATTAATCTAGGAAACAGCTGGGAACACAATATTCATTTCTGTCTTCCTTATTTGTTGCATTGAGAATTTCTAACATATTCAGACTATTGGTCAACCAGTGTCCTGGTTTCAGCTGAGACAGAGTTAACTTTCTTCACAGTAGCTAGTGTGAGTCTGTGTTTTGGATTTGTGCTGAGAAGAAGGCTGATAACATACTGATGTTTATACTTGCTGCCAGGACAGCCAAGGACTCTTTAGCTTCTCTGCTGTGCCAGTGTCTGCAGGGGCAGGAGAAGCTGGGAGGGAGCACAGCCCCAGTTACTGGCTTAGGATTCGACCTTAGGTTTAGGATTGAGACCCAAATTGGCCAGTGGTATATTCCATATCATGCACGTCATGCTCAGTATATAGATGAGTCTCTGTCCAGAAGTTCTCTCTCTGGATCTAGGTTGTCTTCCTCTGGGTCACCCCTCTCTCAGGGTCATCTCAGTCTCTCGGACACTTGGACTCTCAGAGACTGTGGTTTTGTGACTCTCCCTGCTCCAGGATCATTATCCAGGAACGGGCTGAGCCTTGGTCATCGGGTGGTGAGCAGTATCACTCTGTATCACTCATTTGTGTATTTGTACATATTACTATTATTATTATAATCATTATTATTTTCAAAATTATGTAGTTTAGTTATCAAATTGTTCTTATCTCAACCCACGAGTCTCTTTTCCTTTTACCCCTTTAATTCTCTCCCCTGTCCCTGGGAGGAGGGAGGGTAAGCAGTTGTGGTATTTGGCTGCCAGCTAGGATCAAAACGACTACAACCAATAATCTGTAAGCCACACAAGGCTGGTCATAAGAAATTAGAATAGTAAATCATTTTTCAAATTATGCCACAGATTTTTTCCTCAATCAAAGTTAAGTGAAAGGAAAAAAGCAATTAGAAAGTTATTATTTAAGCCTGAGTATATACAAGGCAAAGAGACAGTTTTTGCTGCCAGCAACACATCTCTTGGGATCTATCAAATATTGAATGTTGAAGATAGACTCTCTAAAATCTAGGACCAATTAAATATCCAGGTAGACTACAATTTAAAAGAGACTAGAAATGTAAGTTATGTATGCAAATTTAAGAAATGTTACCTATAGTTATGAGGACATAATTCATTGCTACTTATGCTGGGGGATGGAAATGTTGAAGTAACAATGGCAGGTCTGTATGGCAGATTGGAAAAAGTGAATCCTAAATCTAACTGGCTACCTAATGAAGTTCAGAGGTATTATGTGACTGTGGATAGTCAGAAGACAGCATTGTAATAAAACTAAACCTGAAGTGCTTACTGTTCTGAGAGAGAATCTAGCTTAGCGAAAAAATAACGCACACACACATGTACTTACACATATCTACACAAAACACAGGAAGCTTTAATGACAATCCATCATCAACCTTAATGGGGAAGACTTGCAGCCGCCAAGTAACCGTAAGTGTGTGGTTAACAGCTGGATACACTAAACCAGGCTGCAGTCATCATAATTTTCATGGTAATTCATTGCTTCTTTTCAATCAAGGACTATAGTGTACCTTCATAAACCTGGGGACCAGTGCAGTATTGTTCTGGTCACTCACGCCAACACCAGTACATAAGCCAGGGAACTTCAGGCAGTACTTCCTACATCTTAGGATCCTTCATCCTTGCCTTAGAGCAGGGGATATCCTTGGGACCTCCAGCAAACTAAGTAGGCATTCAGCTATGCAATGATTTCATAATGATTTCAGATGTTAGCACCTTCCCCCGAAGAAGAACAAAGTTAATCTATTTTATTAGTAACTACATAAGCAAAAAAAAAAAATTAAGACAGTTTCAGAATAGCTGATAAAATTGAAGAATCTTCTATACTTGGGGATGTGTTTTTGAGTCTGTCTCAGATTAACCTTGATCAAAATACATTTTTATCGTCAGAAGACAAGAGAATGCTTTTGTCTCAGGCCTTTGCTCCATGACAAAGGTTAGGTTTTTGTATCTACAGATCTGACCTGAGGCTTCAGAAGTGCTCAAACAGGAAAATGAGGAAAGCAAGGAGGAATTATCTGCAGCTAAAAGGCAAGCCTCTCAACACAGGTTAAAGCTTTTTTGCTTTCAGCTGCTCTCTCTCATCTCATGTTGTCTGATCTAGCATCTAGCTGACAGTCAGAGACACCCTGCAAAATGAGGCATAACAAAGCCAGGAGGCAGAGGGGAATTGGTGGCTTGTGTTCAGTGTCAGGGAGGAGAGGAAGGCATGGGTGTGTGGTCTGAAGGCTGGGTGAAAGAGGAAGAGCCTGAAGGTGGGAGCTTTGAGAAGTCCAATATTTATAGAGGCCATAGAATAAGAAGGGAAATTATATATCAAGAAGGGACCCTCTGTTTGAGCCGGGAGAAAGGCAGAAATGTAATCTTGAATGACTGATTTCCTTGTAAGGAAAAAGCAAAAGGGAGTGGTATCCCTGCTTAGAAGATAAGACCAAAAGAAAAGACAGACCAAGAAAGAGTTGCTCAGTTAAGGAGGGAAAAAATAGTCGTAGTGGGAGAAATTATGTAGTTTGCACCATAACAGCAAGCACTAAATATAGAAGGTGAATGAAACTCTTTAAGAGAGACAGTGGGACTCAGTGCTTGTTACAGGTAATGCCAAGCAGTATTAATTTACCCTACCAGGTATTAGTGAATATTAATATTATGTTGTTAGCAAGCTTTTGGTACCACTGGCAGTATGTTATGTCTTTTCTGGGGTGAAATAAAAGAACTCAGTCTCTAGCCCTACTAATTTTATATATTTTATGAGCAACACATTCACATTTAAAAATAAAATAGAGCATGTAAAATTTGTAATTTACAGCTGAGGCAACTATTTTCTGGTGTTCTCATTAAGCCTATTTTATGCACCTGTCTTCTATTCACTCTTTTGAAATTGTAGACCACAAATAAGTGTACTGGGAGTGAGTAATTAGCCATAATTATTGTTTCTTTGTAGTATTTTGAGATGTTGAGAAGATTTCTTACATGAGAGTGTTCTTTGTGAGGAAGGAGATATTCATAGTGATGCTGAAACTTGTGACTTGAACCTGCACATTGACAGCATCCTGCAGTGAGGAGAGCAAGAAAGAATTAAAGAGGGGTGCTTGCGACAGCAGGTTTCACGAAGGGCAGATCCCAATATGGTTTAATCGGTGCTTGGTTTTAAATAATTTTCATGAAATATTTGCATTTTTATGTCTGCTAAAGACTTTGATAGTTACAAGCTCTTTGATTTCCCAAATTCGCTATAATGCTGTGTATGTTTAAATACATCTGGATGTATAATGATCTTTAATGTTGCTAATCCTCTGTGTAATGAATTAGACTTTTCACTGTTTTAAATAGGACTGATGCGAGATTAATAAATCAAGCCAAAGAGTATTGATACATGGAACTGATGTAAAGCAGGTTAGAGGAGAAGCTAATTAACATGCTTGAGTGATTTACAGTCTAATCCTATACAAAACATTGGAAGCCAAACTTGTGAGCACAGAAACAATGAACTCCAGATGAAGTATTAAAAGCAATGTTTCAAATTCTGCCACAGTTTGTCCCCTCAACACTCCTTGGGTATGATTTTGCAGACTAAACATAAACATTGGTATTTATTTTAAAATTGGATTTAATGTGAAATCTGTTCTTCACAATGATTTTTTTAAGAAATAAGTGGATTTCTCCATCAATTTGCAAATCTAAACTATTCAATTCAAACAGTAACTGCAACAGTGTGAAAAGCTATTTACAGGTCTGCAGCCATCTCAGGTTTCATCAATTTGTTTTTCAGTCTTTGTTGTTATTTCTTGTTTCTTATGGATCTCCTGGGACAGCTTCTTGCTTGAGGAGAGAATGTCAATAGCTCATTCGTCCTCCAGGATGTTTCCTCACAACAATGAGAATAGTCCCCAAATTTAATCTAGTTCTTTTGCCTCCTTTCTGTAAAATAAAGGAGAATTAAAAAAGTTATTTCAAGAAACATGAACGTCATCTGAATAAGGCCATTGTGTAATAACAGCCTGTTTTTGCTTGGTTTGTATAAAGGGATATTAAAATAGATTAAAACTTTCAAAAATCCATTAGTTAAATACTGGAACATTTTAGGCACTAAGTTCAGAGTAGTGTAGGTGCTAGACAAAGTTTGTCTGAGAAGGGCTTTTTGCTCTGTTTTATTTTTTTAATTCACCAGCATATTCACCAAACTTGCAATTAAGCCTGTGTACTTAATAGGCCAGTCTGCCTATGTATCTATTTATTTAAGAACTAGTTTCTCTTTTCGTGGGGCCATAAGATATTTCTTAGCCCATACAATATGAGGATACGCTGTGATGTTCATAGTATTGTTTTAAAAACAAAGGTAAGGAAGTATGAACATAAATGCAGACAAGTATTTGTATTCTAGATGGGTTCTAGAGAGAAATAAACTTGAATAAGGTGGAGGGCTTAAGTTTTCTAAGATATAATATATGGAAAAAAAAATCTGTCCTTTATGTCTTTACCTGCAATTTATAAGAAAAGAGAATTTATTTTGTTTGGGGCACATTTACCACAGGAAAGTAACTACGATAGCTATTCTGGACTGATTCTCCACACAGATGCTAGGTTAGTATCAAAAAGAAAAAGGGCGTTATTGTTCCAGAATTAGAGTGTATGCGTAAGGGAAATAGTCTTGCACAGTTATTCCACATTCTGTTCATGTCTGAATTTAATCCAGATTAATTTCCTTACAGGCATCCTGGAAAAAACATTCTTTTTGGTTTTTAGAAAAAGGACTTCATAGTAGTTCCTCTAAACCTGGATCTCAACTGTGAGAAAAGGAGAATTACCTGTGTATTGATTTAAACTTATTTCCTTATATTTACTATTTTGCTTGCTATCTAGTTGTATTTCTGGAGTTATCGAGCATCAGGATGCTTGGAGCTGCATACAACAGACATAAGCTCTGCACTGAACCCATTAAAAAACAAGTGAAAACAATAACATTATATTCCCTGGAACAGATCTATAACAAAAAATAATATTAAAATAATATGGTGTGATAGTAATGTGTAGCGGCTGAGACTGACTTCCCTGTCCACATCTGTACGTATCTGTAACATCTGTTAAATTGCTGAACTTTTTATTTCCTGAGAGCCTTCTGACAGGCTCTTTCTCTCTTCGTTAACATAAATGATGACCTGGTGGAGGGACCGGATTCTCATATTAGTAACATGATTATTGTCTAGCATATTGCAGCTTAACCCAACTTTCCCTCCCCCTTTCCCCTCAAACAAAAAGCCTCTAAAACCTATGGGAAATCAGGTGAGAAACTGTATTAGAGAAAATCAGTTCATATATATACAGACCAACAACCTTTTGACCTTTCTTGCCAGAATATACACGATAAGGGTAATTGCCAGCACTGTTATTTGTTCTCATTTTATTAAGTCTGTTTTTACAATAGGTGTTAGAGATAAGTACTCTGATGGCTATTTCTCCAGATGTCTGGTTTAAGTGTACCATGAAACACACTAGATGGTGTATCCATTAACACCACACAGTGATGAGAACAGCAGATTAACATTAAACACTGTTAAAGGGGAAAACGTTTCTAAATTGCATTTGCTTGCATTAGTCACAGCAACAGGAAATAATTAAAACTGAAACAATTAGAAAATATTTCATTCTATGCACAGTTTATTTTTTTTTTCTTTTCTTCCTTTCCTTTTTTAAATTCCAGGATGCTTTTGGAGTCAGAATAGTCAGGTTTGGTGCTTCTGGTGATATGCAAAGGAGTGAATATGTTTGTGCTTCCAGAACTGGGAAGGAATCACAGATATTCTGTTTCTATACCCTCCCTGCACCCTTATTATGCACAGACACTCTCTGCTCTTGTGTGTTGAGTTATTTTATACAGAAGACAGATGCACAGCACCACGATGGGTGCACACAGTTGTTAAAAAAATCAAGAGTTTTTCTGTGTTGTCAGTATTGCTGCTCCAAGTTTTTTGCATTTGAAAGTCTCTTATGTATCCCAAACCTAACTGTTGGACCTACACTGCAGAGAAACAGCTCAGCCTTTTAGCCCCTGGAAAGAGTCAATAGTCTTTAATTCTAAGAACCCACAATGCTTTTTATGAAGCACACTTTTACGTGTTCTTCCAAACGTTACCTCTCCTCTTCTGCTCCCCCAACAAAACACTGAACACTTTATACTTTCTGTGTGTGTTGCTTTGTTGCCATCACTGCCATTCTGGTTGTGTCTTTCAGCTTTGGCATTCTGCTCTGCCTTTTTCTATAACTCCTAAACAATAGTCTCCAGCTACATATTCCTTTTCTTTTTTTTTTAATTTTTTACCCTTTTCTTGGATAAATTCTCCTTTCTACCTCTTCCATCAAGTACTTTGGAACAACAACAGTGATTAGTCCCTGTGATTTCCTTTCCTAGTAACTTGTATAGAGAAAACATACTTTGACAGATACTTCGGGCAGGTAATGAGGATTTTGGAGATGGGTGGTCATGTGGTACTTGAAATCCCTGCTGTAATAAATAACAGCCTTTCCCAAACTGAATATGTTCCATTTCACTTTGGTTAAATGACTGTCTCAGCTTAGCAGACCATAGTAGGATTGAATTCCTCTGGAAGGTTTTCAGTTAGCCCTATGTTCTCAAACTATCAAAGCAAGAATGTATCAGAAGGGGGGGAAAAAACAAACAATTAACAATTTTATTTCAAAAGCCTTAAATCACTTTGGTTGCTTAGCATAGCAAGAAACATCATTTGAATGGAGCCTAATGAACTAATTTCAACAGTCCTGTGCTTGTCAAGCATTTTTTTTCCTTTTATAAATCAATACAACACATTGCTTTTTTTTTTTTTTTTTTTTTTTTTTTTTTTTTTTGCTAAGCAATGGACAGAAATAAGTGAAACATTTTAATTGAAAACTGAACTCATATATTCAGCATAAAAGAAAAAAGACACAGAGGAGAAAATGTTTTCTTTGCGTCAGTAGATGATGAAAAGATCTCTTCTGTGAAAACATGACTTGATTCTCATTCCTCAGTGTCAGTGTATTGCATCCACTCACAATGCTCCAGATTTTTTTTTCTCTCAACTTTGAATGTTTACCTTATTTTTAAACCTCAGGGCATAGGACGACAGCACAATACCTGTCACCCAGGAGGCTGGCCCTGGATTTAAAGTACTTGATGCAGTGGGAGTTCATGGTACAAAACGGGTAATTATATTGATTGAAATACAGCCCTGTGAGACTGGATGACTGACAACTGCCCTGTTGCAGCTTTAGGAGATGGCCTTCTGCAGTGTCCCATCAGGTGGGAAAGGGAGCGGGCATTGCTTTACTGAGAAGAAAGACTCCAGGAGATTGATGTCCTGTCTACATGAAGAGATTTTGTAAAAAGCTCTTATCTTCTGAATTGGTAGATGTTTCCAGACGTATTGTATTGCTTCTCACTAGGGCTGAAATCCCATGGGGCTGATGCCCATGTCAGCCTGAACCATTTTGCACCCACAGTTTTCAGCAGGAATGCAGGCATTTGGTGGGTAAAGGAGGGCTATTGAACTTTTTGGAAGTGATCTTTTTTGTATCTTCTCGTGCCTTGTCCCAAATCTGAGTCTGGGATACTGGCTGAGGCTAGTTTTCCATGCAGAG
>VZTO01023427.1:117419-132630 GCA_013400615.1 Syrrhaptes paradoxus | reverse complement strand
CTGCCACTCCCTGCAGCTGATGCCATAGACAGCAACCTGCATGCTCTGTGCCTAAAGCCAACATTTTTCCTAGGGAAGCAGCATCAGCTCAAGCAAAAGACACCATAGCTTACACAAAAAAGGGGGAAATAACCATTAAAAGGGCATCTGTAGAAGAAAGACTGTCACATGAAAGTTAGAAGTGAGCGGTTTACGTTTCACACTGGAGACAAGGAGGTATAGCTAACCAACCAGCTTACTGTCAGCCAAATGCCACTGTGTGGTCTGTGTCCGTGGTTCAGCGTCTCTATATTTCTCCCTGAATGTGTCGCTTCCTGTCACCATGAATGACAGTGTCATGGTTAGACAAATAAAATATGGTATTCTTTTGGAAAGCAAACTGGAGCCATAAGACATGACATGAGTTAGGCCCTTCACTTGTAGAAATGTAATGCATGATTGAGGGACTCATTATCTCTTATTCCAAGCAAAAGATTCTGGAAAAACAACACAACCTTCCTGTGCAGTTAAAATGGGAAACAGGCACAACACAGCCTTGACCTCAGAATAACAGTTTTACTGGCATTATGCACTGTGAGAGTTATACGTTAGTCAGGCAATTCAAAAACTGGCTATACTTTTGAGTCAGTGTCCAAAAAGTACTTTGGAAATTATTTTCTATGTTAAATATAAAATTACTAAGCAGTTTATTACTGTCAAAGTTGTTCAACACAGACATCCTTGACTCTAATGCAAATCTCCTGAGGGATGTATTTATGGCAAAATACACATGCAGCATTCATTTCTGAGCATCCCTGTAAACCGTAGGTAGCAGTAGCACTTGATGGAACTTTCCACTGCATGTTGCTTTCCTACCCTCTTGATGATTTCTTTTGTGTCGTTATGGCTCAGTGGCTGTTAGGTGAGGGAACGGGATACAATGCTGTTTCTCTAATTAGACTATGGTGATCAGTCAGTGGAAATTGCCTTGCTTTTCTTGCACTGCTTCGTTCGCCTTCNCTTTTTTTTTTTCATAAACTGCTTGGGTAAACTTAGGTTTCGCTTTTGTTTTTTTTTTCTTTCTAAAATACCACATTTTGCTAAGAAAACATTGTGAGAGATTCTTTGTATTTGTCTAAATCTTGCTGTACTTACTGAGGATTATAGGCACTAATGGTGATAAAATCTCACCCACTCTAAGATCCCTTGGCCCCGGATCATTTCCTCTACCATAATCCTTAGGAGTGGATGAGCATTTTGAGTGTTGCCATTATGTGATCAAGACTCTACCAGATTAAACTGCTTTGCTACTCAAAAGAGCTTGATTCTGGCTTTTCAATTATACTTGTAGTTTTGCACATGCTGTTCTTTTTGTGCCAACTCTTGATATTCTTGATATTTTTCCTCTGTTTTATTGAAGCAAAATACAATCGAACATTTTAGAATAAGGCCTGGTATTTTCAAACTTTGTGTTTCATGCACATGAATTGCACTGTATCAAAAGAGCAGCTGGATGTTACACCACAAACTGCAGATATGACTGAGAGTCAAAGCAGGAGACCTGTTGCACACCATTTCTGTCAACTAAGTTTATGTAATAACATTTTTCAAGTGAGAAACTTTTGCATATTCAATACCTTTAAATGCATCAATGTGAGGGAGGAGGGTGGAAGAACCATTGAGCTCTTCTGTCTTTAACTGACTTTTTTGCTGGGTCTGGGGAGGATTGAGCCCTTTGGTGAAAGCCACTTCTACTGGCAGAACTTTGTAAGTACGAGCTATAAAACTATTAAATATTTTAAAACAATAAAATTATTTGTAAATCATATGTATCGAAGATACACCTGTCAAGCTGTGTTTAATAACAGAAACACAGAGATCATTCAAAGAGAAATGTCTGCATTTTTAAAATATTTTTGAAAAATAAGATTCCAGTTTGTAATTAAAACATGTACGGAAAAAACTTTTGTTATTATTCCTGGAACTAACAAGTGCTATTTTTTTACTGTAAATATTTCATTTAAAATCTTGAATAAGTCAATTTTAGCTGTTTGCTTTCTTCCTGTGAAGTCGGCCTGTATCGACAGGCCCAGTAGCAAGCAATTTTTTTCCACTCAATTATTTGAATAGTGAAGAGTACAAGTTCTATACGCAACTTCTGTAATCTTTCATAAAAGAAACCGGTGGCTGACTTACACTTAAAAATACTAAAAACAAAAGTAATGCTATATTACTTACTTGATCAGCAGTAAAGCAGAGCTTCAGATTTTCTACTTGAGACTACAGAGCAAAGGAAGCTTAAATGAAAATGAGCAAATGATGAAAACTTTAAGGAAGTTACTGAAATATTCAGGAAAAAAACCAAAAATTATCCAGTAAGTGGATATTATAAATTATTTCATTCCTCTCTGATGATTTCCCTTATGACTGTAATTAATTTATTTAAGTTCTGTATAGTGCTGACTATCAACATTTTAATAGTTAATCAGGAAAGGAAGCCAGAGTCTCTGGTGGTCATCCTACAGAATTTCACTGCAAAGTGCTTTTTCAGTTGTTAAAGTTTCTAATAAAAGTTTGTCAAGTGATGCTGCCCAATACAGTTGGGAAGAGCTCCCTATAAAACTTGCAAAACCAGTCCATTTGTTGGCTTTCACACTTCTTTCAAAACTTGNTTTGGAGGAGAGACTGTCTTTCTGCTCTGTTCTACAGTCATGGCCCATGGCTAGGTCTCCTACATGCTAAACTAATGCAAGTGAATTAATAATCTTTCAGCCTTTCTGTACGTTCTATTCCCTGATACCACCCTTCTCACATATGCTAAATATCTTCTTTTCCTTTGCCAGCAAAGCTTCAGGTGGTATACTGAAATAGTATTTTATTTCCCCCAAAGATAAGTAAATGAGATTCAGCAAAGCATGCAAGCAGACTGCACTTCCACCATGTAAACCATATCACTGCTAGGAACCAGTCCAATATGAGATTTCAGTGCATAGTTATGCACTGTGCTAAGCAGTGATAACAGATATTTTGTTAAAATTCAGCATGAACTTCAGGACTTTGTTGCTCTGGGGTTTTTCTATGCTTAAAAGCCATTAAAATCCTAGGATGTGAAACTGTACTGTCAGTTCAGGCCCTTTACCCACAAGCTCTTATGCAATATGTATATTTTCATTGGGCAAGATGGAAGAAGAGGACACTTATGGTTGGAGTCATGATAACAAAGGAAAATAAATTTGTTAGGAAAATAAATCAAGACCAACCACTGTGTAACTTCCATGTCTATTTTCAGAGTTTGCAAGACATGGGAAGAAAATAAAAGCTGTTTGCTTCCTCTTTCCAAAACTGTACCTGAGTGCTTCATGGATGAAATGTCCAGACTTCAAGGATCTTGAAAAGAATTTGATTCTTCAAGTATTTCTCAATGTAGGTCACCTGAGAGACTAGCCAGGCAAGAGACTGTCACACTTCATGTACTGTTGAAGATTTTTCTAAGCTACCATTGTGAAGCTTTGTGATCTTATGCTCTTCCCTCATAGGTGTCACAAAAACAATTAAAAAAGATGGAGCACTTCATGCACTTCATAAAATCTTTTAAAATTTTTCTTCTTTCTTTGCTTAGAACACAGTTCTGGTCCCTAAAGTAGAGTAAGGAAAAGCAAATATGAAATTATCCATCACATGATATAAAACATTGAGTTGCACTTCCAGTTTCTTTCAACACTACCAAAAAAAACCCCCCTCATAATAATGAAATCTTGAAGCATGCATCACAAGACTGATTAGTCTTCCTGATCGTAAACCTCAACTGTAAAATTATGTCCTCAGGGAGGCAGTGAATGTCCTCATGCAGGGAATAATCCCAAATATCATTCATATGCAGTCAGATCTGATTAGACTAAGTGAATGGTAAAATCATTTTACATTTAGATTACAGCACTAACAAAAAATGTATGAAGGCAAGAGATTGAGAAGAGGAGGCTGCAGGCAAGTGAAAGGGAAAAAATTCCATACTTCTGTTTTTCAGAATGTGTTTGGAGTGTGCAAAACACACCTGAACCCTCACGTAATCTGTCTGTAGAATCAAACATATGAAAACTTGTCATTAGCAAAAAGAATGGCCTAAAAGGTATGTAAACAATTGAATAATGCCTTTGATTTAGAGAATATATTGATACTTCTGCAAGCCTGATGAAACTCTTACTGATTTCACATTATCATTGATGTGAAAGGAATAAATAATGAAAGAAATGTGTTTGCATGGGTTTGAATGTACATGTTTTAGTTGACCATGAAGTGGACTAACACAAAGACAGTACCCAAGGAACTACAGTGCAGCATAACAAGGTATGAAAGGGGGACCAGTCTGGGGGAAACAGCGATGAGGGCTTATTTTTCTGTGTGAGGCTCCTTTTCCCTGTTTGTTTCATCATTAGAGGAGATATGGCATTTTAAAAGACAGTCTCATGATCCAGGAGGAAAGGCTTGGTACAGTAACAAAGACATTGGCCTGGAAGCTCAATTAGGAAGTCAGGATCTAGACACTGCTGACATTACTAATGAAAGTCTATATTACCTGATATTTTTATAATTATATTTCATTGTGAATCCAGTACCAAATCACACAATACAATTTCCCAGTAACGTCAAGAGATGACTGTTTTTTTCAGGATAAAAAAAGGTTTCATTTAGGACAATGTAATTGATTTTGCTCAGGCTTCCAATGTTACCAGTCAAATTCAGATGGTTTTACTTAGAAAAAATAGCTGCCTTTTTGTCATGGTTGGCTTTGGTCTATTCTGTTTCCACAATATCAGAAAAGACTGCAAAATGGCCATCGGACAATTGCTGCACGGTCATTTTGTAGCCTTTTCCCAAGTGTTAATATTTCTCTTTCATCCTGTTATTCACCATCAATGTTGCATAAGAATACTTGGAGTTCATCCAAATATATGTTTACGTAAGGTAGGATTTTGCAAGACAGAAATCTCAGTAGTCTTAGCTCTGAACAGAGGGTGTGAATGAAGAACCATCTCTAAAATATAAAGGCATGGAAACTCTCTTGGGGGAAGGTATAAAGTCAGAGGACATTCTGGTCATCCATGAAACTCTTGTAGAGGAACATACAGAAGAAGGCCAAGTGAAAAATGTGGGATTTCTTCAGAGTGGGGAAAAAGTGTGGTGCTATCCATTCCTAGGGCATAGGTGAGTGGACTTAACTATGTACAGTCAAGTTCAGTCACTAAAAAGGAAANAGGTATGAAAGGGGGACCAGTCTGGGGGAAACAGCGATGAGGGCTTATTTTTCTGTGTGAGGCTCCTTTTCCCTGTTTGTTTCATCATTAGAGGAGATATGGCATTTTAAAAGACAGTCTCATGATCCAGGAGGAAAGGCTTGGTACAGTAACAAAGACATTGGCCTGGAAGCTCAATTAGG
Source organism: Syrrhaptes paradoxus (assembly GCA_013400615.1). Lineage (NCBI taxonomy): Eukaryota > Metazoa > Chordata > Aves > Pterocliformes > Pteroclidae > Syrrhaptes > Syrrhaptes paradoxus. The sequence continues at coordinate 127,217 of VZTO01023427.1, read as the reverse complement.
AAGTCAGGATCTAGACACTGCTGACATTACTAATGAAAGTCTATATTACCTGATATTTTTATAATTATATTTCATTGTGAATCCAGTACCAAATCACACAATACAATTTCCCAGTAACGTCAAGAGATGACTGTTTTTTTCAGGATAAAAAAAGGTTTCATTTAGGACAATGTAATTGATTTTGCTCAGGCTTCCAATGTTACCAGTCAAATTCAGATGGTTTTACTTAGAAAAAATAGCTGCCTTTTTGTCATGGTTGGCTTTCATTANGGATTTTGCAAGACAGAAATCTCAGTAGTCTTAGCTCTGAACAGAGGGTGTGAATGAAGAACCATCTCTAAAATATAAAGGCATGGAAACTCTCTTGGGGGAAGGTATAAAGTCAGAGGACATTCTGGTCATCCATGAAACTCTTGTAGAGGAACATACAGAAGAAGGCCAAGTGAAAAATGTGGGATTTCTTCAGAGTGGGGAAAAAGTGTGGTGCTATCCATTCCTAGGGCATAGGTGAGTGGACTTAACTATGTACAGTCAAGTTCAGTCACTAAAAAGGAAAGTCCAAGGCTCTGAATCCATTTTGGTATATTTATCTCTATGGAGCCAGAGTTAAGCGTCTGACAGCAAACCTCATTGCCTCTAGCTTTCTTCGGAACGTAGACCTGAATTCTGAATACTGCTCAGGTAGTACTCAGAATTTAGTTCCCGCAATGCTTAAGGCATGTGTTGGATATAGGAAAGCCTGTTGAGGGCAGTTTCTTGCTGTGGTAACTCTTGTGAGGAATAAAATGATGTAATGGTGTCATGACTCAGGCCCATAGTTAGCACATGTAGTTAGCCTGTTAGGTGGTGTCTTTAAACAAATTTCACATTATTTTTATTAATACTTTTTTTGATTCTTAGTTTTATGGATAGCAAGCCATGGAAGGCAGCTAAAGGTCATTTTAATTATATTTCACATTTAAGGCCCTGCTTTTGCAGGAATTATGGCAAAAGAAGTGTTGGCAAGTTCACGACAGCTGCAAGATTGGGCAATAAGGGAATTAAAAAGATTTGTAAAAAACAGTGACTAAGTGCCTATTTCACTGCCTGTTGTATCCTGTTATATCTAGAGAATGGAAAAAGGAAATTCCATATTGACTAGATTGAGCTGTGCTTGCCATCTCAGTAATGAATCCATCATGCAATTCCTTCAAATGAAACCTCAGTTAAACTGCACAACTGTTTCTTTTTACTTTCACACTGTAAAAATTCAGAACAGCAAGTGTCCAGGAAAATATATTCATTGGAAAGAAGCTGCCAAAGTCTGTGCATTGGACTGTCATCTGCAGCTTATTTCACACATCTCTCAAAAGTGAGAAATCAAAAATGGAAACTTCATGGGTGGTTTATTACTCAGCATTGGGCTCCAAGTGTGTCTTCTTGATGCAATTGTCTTCTTGATACAAAACAGACTGATAATTTGTTTCCCAATTCCATAATTATCTGAACTCATTAATGATCTCAGAAAATATGAAAACATTTCAGTTTGTTCATACCCTCCACATGCCCCTGTATTTAAATTCTGAGCCTGGGTCCCTCTTCCTAGTAACTGATACAGTAATTTACAGCTTTACAGGTGTAAAGGAGTGTAGTAAGTAAACAAACAGATTCTGATCTGCACAGGCCCTCCATTACACTGAATCTGAAGTATTTTTAACAGAATGAGACCTGCATACTTAAATTCCCAATTAAGTCCTTTTCCATGATCAGTACAGTCTAAAGTAGTTTTTCAGTAAATGTTCAATGCGGTGATGTAAATAACAACAATTTTTCCAGAAAAAAAAAGCAATTTCTTTGTGTTACTCTCTTTTTAGAGAGAGCTGTCTGCTCAGTTCCTGTGTCACTACAGTTTCCATGAAGTGTTGTAACTGACAGTACAGTTATTCTATTCACACAAGAGATTGATGGACAGGTTAATATTATTCATATATTGTGCTGTAATCAGCACAGTTCCTGAAAATGGTTCTACAAGAAGAAAAAAATCTTGATGTCTTGTTAAGAAGCATTTTCTCCTCCCGGAATCTGAAAAAAAAGAAAAAAAGAAAAAAAAAGATAATTCCGAATATATTAAGAAAAAAAGGCACAAAGGCAGGCAAACAAAATAAAAAAGGCACTTTAAACTTCTTTTTCACAACCTTTCATCAGAAATTTGATTTTAAGTGTGTTTCATTTTACTAGAATATTAGCTTTAGACTGAAGTTTAGCAGCTCAAATTAGAAGTCAGAAGTCAATGACTGACTCCGGTATGCGGGGGATGAGGAAAGATGGAGATGACTGATTCTTACTTACACTTACATAGTCTTTCATGGAGTTCTCTTGGTTCTGCATAGCTGCTCGTCCCCCAATATCAGTCATAAAGACTGTTCCAGCCTTCACAAAATATTGTCCAAATATCTGTTTCTTAGTAGTTCATCAGTTTTCAGGGACTTGCCAGCTATCCTACATGGTAGGTGGGAGAAAATATTGTGCTTCTTGAGTGTGATGCCAACAATAACTAGCAATTCACAGCTATGATTTCTCACCAAGTAATTATAAATTTTACTTTACTAGGGGAAAAAATAATAGTAAGAATAAAAATTTTAATAACATTTACCCATTACCAAATAATTCTTAAGTTTTCTTTGGGAAAAGGAGCTAGGAGCCTTTCGTATTAACTGGAAATTTCCACTAACTTTCTTGGGAATTCCAACCATGCTAAAAATACAATGTCTATGTGGCAAAGCTCATCCTCTTTTCCTAGTAGGATTCAGTCTCTATCCGACAGAAATCTCACAGTTTTGTCATGGTGTTTATGAGGTTTTTGGTATAGGTTCCTCCCCTGTTCCATTCTGTAGATCACTACATGCTTTGAACATTCCCGAAGGTACATTTCTAATATTCAGGTAACCTCCTCCTGAACATGTCACTGCTTCTTGGCATCATAACCATGTACTGTCAGTTTAATGTTGTTTGTCTCGATTTAGCATTGCTATCTTTGTCTGGTCAAGTGAAATCTAGAGCAAGATCATGAGGAAAAAACTCCGACACCCATGGGAAAAAGTGCTAGTTAGGTTTGTGTAGTATTTTCTTTCCCTTTGTAACTGCAGTTTCAATTACGGCTTGACCATGTAATTCATTTGCATTTCTCGTTATAAGAGGCCATTGTATTCTCTTTCGTTTTGGGGAGATACCTATCACTTCCAGATTTAATACAATGATTTAATACCATTTCAGACTCACATTAACTTGCAGATGTACTACTACGTGTACTCCAGGTTCAGAATTTACCCATCAATAGCAGCTTATTTTTTTCTGGGACCTTAGTGCACATTAGAAATGCTAAGCTTTCCAGTAACATAATGGAAGTGGGGTTTGCTTTTTTTAGGTATGTATTTTCCTGTAGATCCTTTCTAAGATGTTACTGGTCCATGCACATAAGAGATCCAGTGTTGCAGGCACTTCCTCACTTCTGGACTTTTTTTCAGGCAGTGCTTGTTCTTTTAAATTGTAAGATTCTTGGTACATGGTCTTTGGTCAAGATTTTTTTTACAGTGCTTGAAGTTAAGCCTTGAAGTCTGCATTTTGCACCAGTTAGTTTCCTAATGACCTAGATTACTAGGAGCTGTGGACAGCCATGCATTTGGGAAATTCAAGCTGATATCCAGACACAGCCTCAGGAGTTCAAACTCCTATTTTTTAAAACTTTGGCCCCATTCTTTGCATATTTTGACTTAAGCAGAGGGGCTACTCTGTGTCCTCTCTCTGTTAGAGAATATAGAAAAGAGTTAAGGAAGATACAGGAAGGGATTGTGTGGTGGGGTTTGCATTCTGCCATGATTTTTTGTTAATGCTGGGGATTGGGAATGGAAGATGTTTGTGCCTCAAGGAAGAGAGAAGACAAAGATTACCAGCTGCAGAATTTATGGGATGAGTATTATCCTCTAGAGCATTTATGACAGAAGGTACTTTTGGCTGAAATGTTGCTCACACTCCTAGAAGAGAAACTGGGATGACTAGATGTTGTCAAGCGCAACATCAGGGGTGGATGTTGGGACATGATGGAACAGGAGATGATGACACAAGTAAACTGAAGAGGTGTAGAGAACTCCTGATGATGTAGATGGGCAAAACAGAGCTCGATGGAAAGGGTGATCCAAAGAAAGACTGCCCAGCAGAAGAGAAATAGGATAAAAGAAGACAGCTGCTACACCAAAGAAAACATGGAAGGTGTAATGGGAAGGAGGAAGAGAGGAGGACAACTCTGGTATGAGAAGATAAGATATGGGTATGAAGGATAGCTGTGAATTAGGACCAAAGGAAGAAAACAGATAATACACATCTGATTTGAAGGAGAAATACAGATGAGATCAAACAAATGGAAGAACCCCCTTCATGCCTTCATGGAAAATAGGCAAGTTTGTGTGATTGATATTCCTCACTAAGAAGAATCAACTGGCTTCTCACCAGAACAATCCCAGAGGACAAATAGCCATACGAGTTTTTAGGGTTTGGGATGCATGAAAGTAAAGACAAATTGGCAGAAAGACTTTATGGTGGGAAAAAGAAAACCAGCATTGCTATGTTACCACTAGGCCAAGCCAGAGAGCATTCTGAGAGAAGCAAAACAGAGGATCTCAGTGGCACTGGTATCTTTTCTAGTGAAGGAGGAGATATAAGTTATGATAACATAAAGAACTGGGCTACCGAGTCGGTTTGTGGGTTCCAGCTTATGTAAATAAATTGGTAATTCACAAGGAAAGTTTTAAACAGATAGATAGAGAGAGAAGGCTGAGAAACACATGTAATCCTGAAGTCTTGTTTTATTTCACAGCAACAGTGAAATTAGGTTAAGGTAGCAAAAACATAGTTAAAAGCTAGGAAGTTATTGTAAAACAAAAGAACACCAAAAGGAGTAAAGAGAAAGTATTAATGAGTCACACTCAAGTGGGTGCTGCAGATAAAATTATGTAGTCTAGCTAGAGAATTGCATGGAGTCAGAAAGAAGCAATTGAAACAGGTAAAAATTGAAAGAAGTAAAGAACCTCATAAAGGAAGTGGAGGAATGTGAACAACTGATGCATTACACAAATATAAGTATTATATAGAAAAAGAGGCATAATAGAGGACACAGATGAACAGAGAATTACCTGTTGAAGGGTATGCAGTATTCAGAGAAGAAAGCAAAGTAAATGCACAGGCAGGCATTGTACATGTTTAAATGCAGAATGCTGTAAAACAATGAGAAAAGGGAGCATGCCTAGAGGACAGTAGATATTCAGCCTGTGGAAGAAATTAAGAAGGAAATTATTCTGTGAACAGATCTTGAAGATCAGTTTTACATGTTGAGAGTGTTCCCTTTAACATTAATGTAAAAATAATTTTACTAGGCATTGTGTTGGGGACATTAATTTCCCTGACACAAATTGGAGAGCAAATGCTATTGGTAAGACCACCAGTAGTGTGTTGTGTTGAGAACAATGCGGCACATTTGGGAACAGATTTTTTTTCAGTATTTTCACTTTTGAAAGTGGAACAAAATTCTGGAGGATGGTCGTGATGCCATAAAGTGAGGAGTATTTGTCAATATCCAGCAGCATCAGAGTGTCACATGAGAAGTCCTGGATTACTTCGAGAATTACAATGCTAGATAGAAATGTGTGAATGATACAAGGAAAACATGCAAGTGTTTGTGAAATAAGCCAGGGATACATTAGCTGAAGACAACAGACACATGAAAAGATGTGTATGTGCCAACCTAAGGCTGAGAAGAATCAGGAAGACTAGCTGATCACAGGACCACTCCATAATGCAGAAGTTGAAGAATGCACAAGTGATCGTAGGACGTGTGAGGTAATCTATTCTGAGAGAGGGGGAGGGAGGCAATCCTTGGCACTCGCTGAGCAACTGCAATCACCTGTGTTCAGAGAAGCGAGCTGCCCTGAAACAGAGGAGGGATGCTTGATTGACGGGGGTTGGAGACACTGCTTTGTGAGAAAATTTAAAGTAAATTCTCAAGAAGAAAATGGAAAAGGAATGTCATGGTAAATGCACCATGTGTTCAGATCAAACTGGGAATGAAAAGAAATATTTTAGCCACCAGAAGCACAAGATTGTGGAACAACTCCTAGTGCAATTGAGCAGGCAAGACACTAGCAGCTTTTAAGATGGAGCTTAATGAACTGGAGCTGTCTGGCATGAAGGGGACTGAGTAACCTAGATGTTCCTGTTCCCCAGCAGTCAGCCATTACCCCCAGCTCCCCCTGCGGGTCCAGGGGCTGAGGACAGGCACAGGCTGGGATCCCAGCTCTGATCAGAGCCATGTCCCCAGCACCCCTATGCAGCCCAGGCCCCACAGAGCTGTGGGGCTGTCTGGATGGACTCCAGCCCTGTCGCCTTCCCTCATAGTCTCCAGTGATTGCCAGGGGGTTGTCAGTGCAGTCACTGTCACCGCTGTAGCCCTGTTCGGGGAGCTGCAGGCCTGCACCCGCCAGAAAGCCACTGCGTGGCCTGTGTGTGGGTTGTGTCCTTGGCCCAGGACAGCTCCTGGGCTGTCCTGAAGCAAGCGGCCCCACTCTGGCCACTCCCTGGCAATTCCCTTCCATCCTTAGGGGCACCTTCCTGGAACAAGGCAAACCTGTGATGATTGTGTGATCCACGGACTGTTAAAGATCCTGTGATAGTATTGACCCAGGGCTTGGTATGTTGTGCCTGGTTGTCTGTAACGCACTCAGTGTCTTCATAGTCTTTCTAAGGAGATCAGTGTCAGTGTCTATATTTTCTGGTTGAAGAAGCAGCAGCCACTTACTTAAAGGCCACCAAGCAAAGTGGGGACAGACTGAAGCAGAACTCGGGTCTTCTCAAATCTTCTTGAGGTCTGTCCAACATCTGCTTAGAGAGACCTCAGAAAAAATGCGTTTCTTATGGAGGCACGTTTTACACTGATTAAAAACCAGGCCTATGGACTGCGCTGATGCTTTGCCCAGTACCTAAAATGCTAAATAACTTGTCAGCAACATCAGATTTAATTTGAAAAGATGTCCATTTTTTATGACGATAACTAGAATGGAGGAACAACAACAGTTTTGTTGCTGAAAATACTTTTAAAAGTTCAGAACAGTCAGTCAGACTTGCCTGGATGGTCCCAGCAATGGAAACTAGTCCCTGTGTTTGGTTGAAACTCTTTTGAATGCTCATTTCTCTGTCATGTTCATGAAGGCAATAGTTTTTCCTGTCTCTTCCACTCAGGGAATTAACTCTTTTCCAGTGCTGTTATGGAGGACTGTGAAACCTTGCATTGGATCCTGTGGCTGCATGCAGGCATCTTGCCTGTCAAGTGACACAACAAATCATCTATGTCTTGCATGTGGTTAAAGTAAGAGCTACATCCATTAATATATTTGCTGATGCCAGGGGTGCTTCCCTTGCAGTTTTGAAACAAACTGACCCTCCCATAATTATTCCTTTTAACTATTACTATGTGTTCTCAAACAAATACACACTTGCATTTATGTGTAGACAGATGTCTGTGATCTATGCTTTCCCTTATGCTACTGACTTAAACCAGATATGTTTAAATTCAACCATTTTTATCTCCTTTGTTAAATCAGTTTGCTACTTGATTATCTGAACATTATAGCTTTTAAGAAACTATATGAAATTAAAACATCATGTAGCCACATTTGATGTCTGATGAACAAACATTGTGGTTTTATGTACAAAGAATTTTTGTGATGTCACTGATATGATGTGACTTGGTTAGAATAAATTTGGGGAGTGGCCTTACGGTCCTCTTTCTGTTCATTAAAACTTCAAAAGAAACTAGGAGGCATCTGGGATGTATGATGCTATAAGAGCAAGTTTACTCAGATGCCATTTACCCTCAGGTGCCATTTTGCTGGCATAGATGGTGATTTGGATTACCTTGTAGCATGTAAATACTGAAATTTTAATTTGCACAAAAATTGTTTTTTTTTCTTGTAGGATTAATGTAATAATAACATTAAACATGGAGGAAGCAGTAGGTTATCTGGTGTGCTCCTATGCCCTTCCATCTGGAAATTTCTTAGTTTTCATTTATTGAGAGAATTTGTGGAATGTTTTTTACAAAGTGTAAGTGGTGGAAGAAGAGTCTGAATGAGGAGGTAAGACAGGGCACAGAGGATCCTAGGGAAAAAGTTAAGGTCCAGAAAGTTTAGTATGAAACCCATTTGCTTGTTGAAATAACTGCTGTTTGCAGCTGAGAGCGCTCATCAAGTTCCAAATATTTGTCTGTTGTTCTTTTTCCATAAACATTGGAGTCACATCATACATGTCTACAGGGCTCAGCCACACCTCTTCTGCCTTTGCCTCAAAATCCCTGCCTCTAGTGGTGCAGCCAACACAACAGTCCAGAACACTCTCCTTATCATTCCTAATTCCTCCTTTTAAGGTTTGTTTTGGGTCAGCAACAGGCAACATCCCTTCCCCACCTCTCCAATTCAGGTTTGCTGACCTCTTTGGACACTGGCAGACCAGGTTTTTCTGATGCTTCATGAGAGCCTGAGCTTAACCTATGTGTTGGTAGAGAGAGATGGTGATTTCAATTTTCAAGAAGAGTTTGAAGCTTTAGGGGCTATCTCCACCCTGTTGACCTATTTAGCCTAAACAGATTGCCAAAGCTTCTGGGATGCCAAAGGTTGTGCTAGTTAGTTCCATTTGGGTCTCCCACCCAAACAAAAGGGTAGAGAATTCCAGACACAGTGTGATTCAGAGAGGCCAAAAACCCTGCAAGATTCCATGAAAAATATTTATTTTTCATTTTTTAAGCCAATCCAGAAGAAACAGCACATTGTTTTTGCCTTTAATTCAGGAGTAAGAGAAATTTGAACCACCACTGAAGGTGGAAATTCTGTGCACCTGATCTCATTGTTGTGTTTTTAAGCAGAACCACAATGATTTAAGCAGAATGTTTTGGTTAAAACAGAGGTTGGTCTACTACTTGGCATGTTTTGGTTGTTTGCATTTATAAGTGCATGGTAAAATGTAGTGACAACTCTTTGCCTGTGTGTTGACAATGTATGTGTAGATAGTGTTTCTTGTAGTTACTGTGTGAAAAGCAAATCCTGGGAGGTACCTTCCTGTACTGATAGCAAGAGCTGCTTCTGTCTTCTCTGCATTTTAGGTGTAATATACATGTAAAACTCATCTTGTCACTGGTGCTAACTGACAGGGTTTGCCAAAATGGGCTGCTCTCATGCTTTCCTGGATACCTGTTGGAGGAATCTTAGGAAGCATTTCATTACGTCATAGGTATCCTGACCAGAAGTGCAACAAAATCTTTCTCTAGTGCATAGTGGAGGTGATAGCTACAGATTACCTACTGGAGGTCTTCCTTATTCAGATTTGCACTGGTTTTAGCCAGGATGGAGCTAAACGTCTTCACAGTAGCTTGTAAGGGGTTATGCTTTGGATTTGTGATGAAAATGGTGTTGATAACACAAGGATGTTTTGGTTACGGCTGCGTGGTGCTTACACAGCATCAAGACCTTTTCTGCTTCTCAGACTCTTCTGCCAGTGAGGACGCTGGGGGTGCATAAGAAGTTGGGAGGGGACACAGCCGGGACAGCTGACCCCAACTGACCAAAGGGATGTCCCAGACTGTGTGGCATCACGCTCAAAAATAAAAGCTGGTGGGGTGAATGTTGGCAGGGGCTGCCATTGATTAAGAACTGTCTGGGCATCAGTTGGTTGCTAGTGAGCAATTGTTTTCTTTTGCATCCCTTTTTTTTTTTTTTTGGTTGT
>VZTO01023427.1:34383-117383 GCA_013400615.1 Syrrhaptes paradoxus | reverse complement strand
TCCATTTTTTCACCTCAATTTTTTCAAATAATTGAACTGTCTTTATCTCAACCCATGGATTTTCTCACTTTTACCCTTCTGATTCTCCCACCCATCCTGCTGTGGGGGAATGAGTGAGCAGCTTCCTGGTGCTTACCACCTACTGGGGTTAAACCATGACAAGATCTGAAGTGCCACATGAGCCGTTTGCCTCTCTTCTGGATCCCTGGAAATCATAGTTCAGAATGTGGTTTGGGTACTCATCATGACTGTGCATCTACAGTGCTTAAATGGACTTGTTTCTGCTCTGCTGCACTCCTAACCAGTTTTATTCCAATATTACTGGAGAAAAAGAATAAAGTGGATGAAATTCATCTGACTAAATGTAGACATCTACAATAAAAATAATCACTTTTGGCTTCTTTTGCAGTCAATGTGGAGAAACAAACAGTTGCAGAGTATGATTAATCTCATTACAAGGTAGATGTCTAAACTAGTTCAGATGAATCATGTCCTAAAAATGCTTAATTCTCTACATAATGAGAACATCTGGTGACAACTTCAGGTGTAGGTTTCTTCACTTTAGAAACCCTTATCCAAAAGGAGATGAAGTGAATGTCACCTAAGGAGATCGTAGGAATAGATAAACTACCACATCAGGCCAAACCATCTAGCTTAGTACCGCCAATGGCTGATGCCTGAGACAACAAACTTAAAGAATAATGCGAGACCAAGGCAAGTATTATCTTTTCTTGTTATACTCTCCCAGCTTTTGTTAGTCAGCAGATCACAGTCTCCATGTGCCGGAGGATTCCCCTCTTCTGTTGCTTATTGTGGCTATTAGTGATGTCTTTTACGTGTTTGTCTAGACCAGCGAATTAGTGTACCCCACTAACCCTCCCCATCATACTCTACTCTGAGTCTTCAAGATTCTTGTCCAGGATTAAAAGTGTTTTACTATTCCTAATCTGTCCACGTACTGAAACTGTTTCAGTTTAATAACTCTGATACTTTTCTCTGTATTTTCTCTATTTATATTATATCCTCTGGGAACCAGAACTGCATATTGTATTCAACACATATGCACTGCAGGGATCATATTGATATATTTTGTTCTCAGTTACCTTCCTAATATTTCCTAACATTCTATCTGTCTTTTTGGTAGCTACTGAGCATTGCACTATTTTAGTATGTATTTACAATCAGTCCAGAACTGGTTTCCTTTGAGAATTAATAAATTAATCCTTGAGAATTAATAAATTAATGAACTGTAAGGTACTTTTTCCTGTGTACATTGCTTTACTTTTGTCAATGGTAAAATTCAGATTTGGTTTTCACTTTTAGCCCTAGAATATTCAGAAATTCTTCTGCAATTCTTTTAATTGAGCTTGATTATAGCTACTCTGTTTCATTTGATGGGAGTTGGACTAGATGACTTCCATGGTCCCTTCCAACTCAAACTATTCTATGATTCTATGATTTATATGATCTGTACGTATTGCTGCCTTCTTGTTCATCCAGTTCCTGGGTACAGAACAGATTCCGGAATAGATTAACATAGAGATCTACTCCTATAAAAAGTGACCTCTTAGCCTCAATCTTTGCTTTGTATATTTTAAGCAGTTATTTATCCTATAACAGCTTAGTTTCTTTGACAGAACATCTCAACAGAATCTGTTAAATTTTTTGGTGAGTCTTTGCCAGTTAGAGATTAAAAGGGGTTTTCACGACAGCAAGAGAAAGTTAATTGGGAAATATATGTTGTATTAGCAGAGAAGTGGGATACTAAGTAGTGGAGGCAAAACACCAGAGATGTTTTTATAATAAATAAAAAAAGAATTCTGTGGAAAATGGAAAGAATGGGGGAAAAAAGGTAATTGCTTTCATCGTACAATAATTTAAATAAGTTACGATTCTAGTACTTGGAAAGAGCAAAATTAAAAGGAGGAATCTTCCTTCTACTTCTGTTTCGAGCCTGCTGCTTTAGAGTCTGCGTGCTTCTAGTGTGAAGCTGTAGCACACCATGCAAAGTATAAATACGGATTCCTTCAGAGGTTTGATGACATTTTGTTGGAAGACACAAACATGTTTCTTGCAGATTTGTGATCTGCAAGAATTTTGTGTGTGCCAGTACATTGGAGACCATGCCATAGATCACAGTTCAAAATTGCCAGTTCACTCTATTTATTTACCTGGGTTAATAGAAACAAAAGAACATTGAACTACAATTCAACTGAACTTGGAAAAGGATTTATGAAACCTTGTCAACTGTGTTATCCAACACAATACCATTTGTTGGAGAACGAAGATTGTTCATTTAGAATATGTCGAAACCATAAGTGAAATCACCTTACAAATATTTTTCTTCTTGAACGGATAACATCTGACAGACAGGAAAGCAATGCCTAACCCACTATTAACCATTACCAGGTTACTATTGTAGTTAATTAGCAAGGCATTACCCATAATCCTCCGAAGACAATAGTTTGCTGGCTGCCACCCAGGCCTGCTGCAGTTTAGGCTCACTGACTCCAGAAAGCTGACAAGAGTTTTTTTCCTGCAAGAAGTATGTTGTGAAAGAAGCCTGGTGAAGGTGAAACACGTGTTGTTACTTCAGCTTTAGGAGACCAATTTGATCACATTAGCTGGCGTCACTTCTGATGTTCATTTCAATGCCAGGGAAATTTCTGCATCTATTTTCAAAACATAACTCTATATACTAATTACTTTTTCTCTTTGGCAGATCCCTAACTTTAGCTAGGAATTCATTTGAAACCTGTGCCCTTGTTGAGAACTCATCAATAGATCATGAAAATCGGGTCACAGTTTGAAAAACTGCAAGGGTTTTTCACTCTATGTTAATATCTTCATTAAAGATCTGAATGGTGGTGCAGAGTGTACCCTCAGTAAGCTTCCTGATGACAAAACTGGGAGGAATTAGAGAGTCTTATTGGACTTCTTTACAAGGATGGCCTGACGATCATGCTGAGCATGTTTATATGAGGGATGTGTGTTTCCTCTTTGGACTGTGCTGATACTTCCCACTTGCTGATACATCTGCCCACTTCTTGACAAGGCAGACGCTAGCATTGCTGTGGTAGCAGCCCATTCAGCTGCTGAAATGAATGAAGTGCCATGCTTTAATCCATAATGATACAGCTTGATTGCTAAAAAGGACAGTCAGAGGCCTTCAAAGTGGTAGCATCCAGGTAGCTGACTGGCATGTGGATGGACCATGTAGTAAGCATGTCACTGGGCTGTCAGACCTTTGTCACAAACAGTTTGAGAACAGTCCAGCAAGTATCAGCACTGACCACTTCAGACAGTAAAGGAACATAAATAAGGATTGCTAAGGTTCTGTTCCTTACAGGATTTCTGATTCACAGTGATAAACTATTTCTGATGCACATCCTGCTGTTTAAGCTCCCACATTTTCAAGGTGAATTTTCAAAGACCTTTGAAAATAATTCTTGTTTTTCCATTCCTTTCATAGTTTTGACCCATACTTTTATTTTAATATTTTAGCTGGTGATGCCAGAAGAAGTCAAGATCGGAAAGAAAAACACATGTCATTACTCAACAGTCTTGTTGCTCAACCAGGCTGCATTCTCCATAACCTCCATTCAGTGCTTTGCTCACTGACACAGCAGTGTGCAGATTGCATAGCCCAGAAGTCATGTTGCATTATAGATCTGTGTCAGGGGAGTACTGGAAAAGCAGACCTCATGTGACAGTCACTGCACAGCCCACAGTGGCTTAGCACTTCCCATTTGTGGAGAAAAGTTTATTAAATAGAGAGCCTATATATGCATGGGCTCATTCACCTTGTTTTCTCCCTATCCCATATGCCAGTGTCTAGAAGCAACAGAAAGACCAAGGTTTCAAGGCTTCACTGGTGGCAAAGGACCCCTCTGTGAATTTTGTTGTTGGATTGCTGCTGAGAGCCACTTGTCACTCCACATTGGTTCATGGGTCATGAGTGGTGAGGGACAAAAATGGAGCATGTGAGAGAAGACTGCCCCAGTAAGCTAAGCAGCCTTGGCCAGATGTTGTGCATAAGGTCACCTGGGGTTCAGAACTTAGACACCTCCTCACCAAAGCACTCTGAGAGGCTTCATCTGGAGAGAAGGACCTACTAAAAATGTACTGACAAAAACATTCCTCAAGAAATTTGCCCATGGGTGCCACCTTCATTATAAAGCTAAAGCATAAAGACACCCTTCCGATCCTCCTCTACCTAATGGTGTGAGTCCTCAGCCTGGAGGTGTAGGAAATCTGAATTCAGTCCCTCTTCTTCTTAAGGACATGCAAATTCATATCTCCCCCTAGAGTGCCTTAATCCTTGGGTATGGGGGAGCACAGGGAAGAGATCTTACTCCATTTTGTCAAAGTAAATGCAAAAAAAAAAAAAAATAGAAGCCATAATTCATTGGGCCAGAGAAAAAGAGGGAGATCTGGACACTTTCTTGAAGAAAGGGAGTCCTGGATTCTTGATCTTTACTTTCAGAGTACTGTTCCTGTACATTATATCAAGAAGTCATTGGATAAAATGAGCTGAATTGAAAAAAAAGAAACCCTTTGCAAAGGCCTAAGTCTTTTTGGATCTAACCATAGGTCCTTTCATTGCTAACTTTTATGGCACTATATTTCTTTAATGGCCCTGTTGTGAATTCCCTTCATTTTACTGTAGCAAGCATGGTGGCCTGTTACTATAGCTTTCCTTCTGAGAACAATGACATGACTGTAAGTTGCGCATGTACATGCAGAATGTGTGGCACACATTTTAACTTCACTTCCCAGAGCAGAGGTATTATTCTTATTTTGGCTCACTTAATAAGTTCACTAAGGGGCAGGAGAAGAATAATGGAATGCTGGAGATCTGGCTCATGAGATACAGCTGTGTGCCGTGAGTAAAGCCCCCTTTGGAGATATCATTTGGGGCCAATTTCTTCATTTTGTAGTCAGGCAAAACTCCCATTGACGTCAATGGGAATTTTCCTTCTGTAAAAAATGGGGACTCAGGTTTGGCCCTGACTTTTTTGTCAGCTTGGGCCACTTCAGATAGTATTCTAAACGCCCATTGGTGGCCAGACAGGTTCTGTAATGTACTTGAGGTATCCTCAGGTTGGCATAAAAAGGTAAAAATAAGGAAAACCAACTCATTAGCCAGCTTTTTTTTCCAGTATTCTAAAACATATCTTGTATGAATAGTTGGAATCCCTCAGATGCATAAGGGTAGCAGGTATGTTTCCAAAATACTTTTAAAATCAGACATCTGGTAATAGCTTGTAAATAGAAACGTTAATAAAAATGCATCATATTCAGGGATATTCACAATGTAAACCAGTTCTTCCACCCCAAGCTTAGGAAAAGTAAACGTTATCCGTTTTCACATAACATTTTTAGCCAAAGTCTTTTAAGCGTATAACTTTACAGCTTTCATAAAAAGGGCATAAAAATAAAAAATGTGTTTTGCAATGAATCTGCCACTGATACGAGTGTTCAATTAAATGGACCGTGCAAGAAAAGAGGAAAGATTTGCTACTGGGATATTGCCAATGATATCCTTTGACACTTCTATGGTCTCATGTGTTCCTGATCAAGCAGCACAGAGCACTGGAAAACTCCAAACCAATAAGCTTGAAACCAGAGCAGTCTGCATACGTTTGATATGCAGTCAGAAGAGGCTGATTTGAAATGGTTGGCACTGAACTATGGCCTTTCGATTAGCTTACCTTAAACCATTTTTGTCCTATTGTTGACACAGAACTTCATAAACTCTATTTATACCCTGGAAAACTGCATGTTTCTGCTTACACGACAAATTAAAAATGTGTTTTTAGTAGTGGCAGCCATTTGGGATTCTTTCCTACCACACTGTATCCCATTTCAACTTAAATCTTCTCTTCTGGACACATACAGGATGCATACTTGTTTAAAATCTAGTTACCAAATTTGGTAATTTATCATTGACATTACTCAGTGAAATGTAACTGGTTTTAGTCCAGTTCCTAAATTTGCATATTTTTTTTTTCCCAACACAGAAATTTCAGTGTTCCAGATGCAATTCGGTATGGTTCCCAGTGCAAGATCCAGGTTGCCATGGATGCTGTACTGAAGGTGCAGAGACAAAAGTGTTAACTCTGCTGTCTCATCCTTTTCCTCCAGCAGCAGCCCTCTCTCCTGTGACCACAGGATGCCTGCCCTTCTCTACACCTGGTTTGAGGATAGATGAGCATGAAAGTTGATCCCTCTTGGCCATTGTTTAAACCCTTAGTAGCTGACAGATGCAGAGATTTTCACAGTTAATAGAGTTGCCTTCCACCTTTGCTGGCACAGGTTCCTAGGAGGAGTAAGGAAGGGAAATTCCAGGGAAGAAAAGACAGGATGTCTTGTGGTGGCAGAAAGCCTGCCTGCAATATGACACAGGAACCAATGCTGGGTTCCCATGGTCTCTCTACCTGTGATCTTTTGATTTTGGTGCAACATTCTGACCACCAGATACTGAGAGACCCATTGGTTCTGTGAGACTACGACTCTGCTGTTCCCTCATTGGGACAGCAACTGCTCATCCTGACTGGAGGAAGAAAAGGAAACCCTATGAAAAGGGTACATAAATGTTTCCATCATCTACTCTGTCACACACTCATACACGTAGAAAGATGAATTTAGAGCATAGTAGGGGCTCTTAACAAAGAAAATGTGAAAACCAGAATGGTACAGAGATAATTTTCCCTTGTAAATGTGAAAAGTGGAAGTGCATCATGAATATATTTGCATTCTTGCCACTCACTGGCTTACCTTCCATAAACCTGAAGTCTTCCTTTTCCAGTGCTACAAATCTGGCACTACAATAAGAGAGAAAGAGGATGATTTTGTTGTGGCCAAGGAATGCATAAACTACTGAAAGAAGAATTTTACAATTGCTTAGCACAGCATAATAGAGAGGTTATGCCAGTCTTCAGGATAAAAAAAATCTCATGAGGAATTCAGCTTCTTACTTGCTGTCCCATGTAATTGCATCCTCATCTGTGCAGATGCCATTTAGTTCTAAGTATAAAACTACTATCAGATTTATTTTTCATATGCAAGGAAACCTATTTCCATCACAGAATCACAGAATCACAGAATGTTAGGGATTGGAAGGGACCTCGAAAGATCATCTAGTCCAATCCCCCTGCCGGAGCAGGAATACCTAGATCAGATCACACAGGAACGCATCCAGGCGGATTTTGAATGTCTCCAGAGAAGGAGACTCCACAACCTCTCTGGGCAGCCTGTTCCAGTGCTCTGTCACCCTCACTGTAAAGAAGTTTTTTCTCATATTCAAGTGGAACCTCCTATGTTCCAGCTTGAACCCATTGCCCCTTGTCCTATCACTGGATGTCACAGAGAAGAGCCTGGCTCCATCCTCCTGACACTCACCCTTCACATATTTATAAACATTAATTAGGTCACCCCTCAGTCTCCTCTTTTCCAAGCTAAAGAGACCCAGCTCCCTCAGCCTTTCCTCATAAGGGAGATGCTCCATTCCCTTCATCATCTTTGTGGCTCTGCGCTGGACTCTCTCCAGCAGTTCCCTGTCCTTCTTGAACTGAGGGGCCCAGAACTGGACACAATATTCCAGATGCGGTCTCACCAGGGCAGAGTAGAGGGGGAGGAGAACCTCTCTTGACCTACTGACCACCCCCCTTCTGATACACCCCAGGATGCCATTGGCCTTCTTGGCCACGAGGGCACAGTGCTGGCTCATGGTCATCCTGCTGTCCACCAGGACCCCCAGGTCCCTCTCCCCTACACTACTCTCCAACAGTTCCGTTGTTTTCTTGTGCATGAGGAAAGATATGTAGCTCAATTGTCAAACAAATGACATGTAAAGCACCTGCCACTACTCTTCCAAACACATCCGTTTCAGATATATCTTGATCTTTGTTGAAGAATGCAGGTGTTCAAGATCTGTCTCTCTTCATGGTAGCTCACTCAAGTTCCATCTTTGGCTGCATTGACCACTGCAAACCCAGCAGGCACATCTGACTCCTTGCCCTGCATATGGACAGTTGATCCATACAGTAGAAAAAATGGGACAGATCTCAATCTCAGGGACAAACGCCATGGCAGACCTTGTGATTGCTAAACATGTTTCCTCCTCAGAACAGGACAATCTTGTATGTGCTCCTTCTGGGAAAAGTCTCTGCCCAACACTAAGCCCTGTATCATACCTTAGCATTGTCTGGGAGAGTATTAATTGTCTCATGTCAAAATTGGGAAGTATTTTAACAATTAGATGTAACAGATGGGAAATTGTTCCCACTGACGTCCTGACTGTAAACTTTTTAGTAGTGTAAACATAGTCAAAAATATCTAAAATCCACCCCATTAATCCTGCAATACTAAGGAGTAAGCTTGAATTGGTTGACATGGGAAGCACAATTTTTAGTGAGTTATGAGTTGCCACTGGTCTTTCTGACTTAGATTGAAGTCTCACTGAATATTGCCTTTTAGTGGTAATTTTGGAACAGAGGAAAAGTACTTAAAACAAGTAAGCACACCATTAAAAAATAAACTCAAGCCTTTGCAAATGTTGAATAAATGTATCTATGCAACTTTTGAAACAAATGATGGACATCTCTCTAGGCTGCTGAAATAACAATATCCCTCCATTTTTTCCCATAACTTTATTCCCTTGTCTAACCAGGAATAATTCAGTGCAGCTGAGATTCAGGAGCTGAAATGAAATGCAACTGGACTAATCCCAGTAAAGTTACTTGCCTCATGCCAGCCAATGACTTCAGTACAATGTGTCACTTTAATTGCATTATGAGTGTCCAAAACACCTTCTGTTTCATTGACCTCTTGGAAAAGTGCAGGCTTCTTGTTGGAATAAGTCCTTTTCATTTGTTTCCTTGTTACAGTGTGCATATGTTTGTCTATGAGATGTATAAAGGACTATAAAGAACTGAATCATCAAACTGCAGACAAAATTAACAGTGGTGTTCAGAGCGAAGCAAGATGACTGGCAAACATACAACCCCTGGTGATTCCTTTTCAGTCCAAGTGGCAAAATAGAGATGATATTAAAATCTAAAAGAAAAGCAAAAACTAGTTATGTTTTGCATATTGCTACATGGACACCTTCAGAAATGAAAACTCATCATTCTCACAGCTGTTGAAGCAAAGAGAAAATACAAATATGTATTTGCAACTGTATTTTCCTTAATTATTTCAGACCTTTCATCTATTGTATCATGATCTTTATAGAGAAAAGCAAACAATACAATAATATAATTTGTGCAATTTTGTGGCTCTAATTTCCTTTCTTGTGAAGTGGTCAAAAAGCGTGTGTTTATTCTATTTTGGTTACAGAGCATTTTGGCAAAAACTTAATTTTGGAATACATTTGACTTACCAGTGTAAAGGAGAATGAAGAAGGAGAAAGAGGAATTTCCATCTGGAATCTTTCCATTTGGTGCTACCACTTAATTGTGTGACAATCACCAGCTATTCAAAACCCTCATCAGATACAACCAGTGAATAGTATTTGCGTGTGAATACTTATTTTATTTTATTTTATTTTATTTTATTTTACTTCATTTTGTTTATTACAAACAGTGTGTTTTGTTTACATGGAAGTTTGAGGTAACAGTTTACAGTGATTTTAAGAAATGTCGTTTGATAAGTGATCTAGAACTGTTCCTAATCTACATGAGACCTAGACTTTAGGAAATGAAAAGAACTTCAGGAGGTCACCTATTCTGAAGAAGATCTTAGCAGGATCAGGATCAGGGCAAAAGCATTCCTGGAATTCTCAGCAGATGATAATGGTTCAGGGAATCATCACTGGGGAAAAAACCATGCATGGTATATTGATACACAAAATTCCTGCATGGTACCTCTGCATCACATTAAATCCCACATTAGCCCAGTATAATTGTATGATATATAGGCTTGAGTAGGCTTCTGCACAGTTAAAACAGATTTATAGAGCAGTGTTTTCTTTACTTGTCAGGAACGTTGTTGAAAAAAACCCCCATAATAGCAGGAAGTGGGAATAGAGTGGGAATGTGGTTGCATGTAAAGATAGAAACCCCTAGTAAACACTGTGCTCTGAGACTGAAAGTCTATGGACCTGTTATTAAGCCCATTAAAGTTAACAGGAGCAGTTCTGACCACGAGAAAGAGTGCAATTCAAATATGGACTTGAGATCAGTGAACAAGTTTGCATAAAACAAGAGCAAACCTGAAACTTTGTGAAAAAAACTTGAACTGAACCAAGCCTTTTCCTGAGGGTTGGAAAAAATTTGATTAATTGTTTAATTTTCACATTCCTCATCTTTTCCATTTCAGCTGGGAGAAAAAGTGGACAAGAGAGTATTTTGTGGTATTTTTACTGGCCCAACTGAAGCTGAAGAGGTATTAGAGGTAATCTCATGAGAAAGTTTGACCTTGCAAGATTTCCGATTGATTTCCAGAGCCAAGAGATTCGGAAACATTTGGATAGACTTTGAACAAAATCCAAACTTCTGCATGCTTGTCTGAACTGAAGATCCAAATGTTTTGATACACCCTCCTTCCTCTCCTTGACAAACATCCGTGTATATTATGCGCGTATTTGCATGTGTTGTTGTGAATCTCGGGAAAAAACGTGTACATTTAGGCCCTTGTCAGAGGGGTTTCTGGGCCAAAGCGCTAATTCATTACTGGAAATAAAAGTTGATATAAAACATAAGTGCTAAGTACTCCAGAAAGTACATTATGAAAAATTGTTGAGCTATATGCAGTCTTTGGTATCATTAGGAAGTGAGAAAGAGATGGCATGGAAAAAATTAACTTGTCAACATAGCCATATATAATTTTCAAAGAGCACAATGTGAACACAAGATGTTGCACTGACCATTCAAATAAATCAGAGAGCTGCGAATTGTTTCAGAGATTTATTGATTTAATTACCGATCATAACACAATGTGTTTGTTCTAAAGTAATCCTATAAAAAAAAGAAAAACATGATGTATTTATGCAGTTCTTAGACAGAAAAACAGATCCTTTGAAACTGGTGAGTTATGGATGCATGTGAATCATGCATTTACTATGCAAAGTTTTTTAAAGGTTTTATAGAGAAGAGCAGCATCAACAGGGCATGTTAGACGTTAGAGATTCCAGTGGAGAACTTTTTGACCTCAGAGTAGCTGAAGATTTCTCTATGATTTTAGTCATCACTGAAACCCGAAACAGCAAAGGAGAACACTGACCAGGAAGATGA
This sequence comes from Syrrhaptes paradoxus, assembly GCA_013400615.1. NCBI lineage: Eukaryota > Metazoa > Chordata > Aves > Pterocliformes > Pteroclidae > Syrrhaptes > Syrrhaptes paradoxus. The sequence goes on along the minus strand of VZTO01023427.1, from coordinate 106,146 downwards.
TTTAGCATGGGAAAATAATTGGTGCTTTTCAGCCTTGCACACAGACAGCACCTAAAAATAACTACCCTGCAAAACTTGTACTGAGGTGGAGGGAGCCTGAAGAGAATGACCTGATGCTCCTATGTGAATATTTGCCAGCATTTCAATATTTAAACACTGTGATCAGAAAAACTCATTAGAGTTACGCACAAACTAAGTCTCCTGAGGCAATTCACATGCTGAAGGTTATGCATGTGCTTCAGTGCTGCCCTGGGGCATGTCTTGTAGATATGGAAGCCAATATACTGGAGCAGTACTGGGAAACAGGAGCAAACAAAGAGACGTATAATTATGGATAAGGAACACAAAAAGCAAGCAGCCACAACACTGTCAGAGAAATCACAATGATTAAATTCACTGTCTTATGGTGGATCCCTTTGTTTAAGGCAGATTTTCCTCCTCAGGACATGCTGCTGAAAAACTTTGGTCGGGTTTTCTGAAGAACCCACAAAGCACATGAGAGATCTTTTTGCCATAACAGCACGACACAGGTTGCACGTGTATTTAAACAATACTTGTAATGCAGAAATTTCAAAAGTTTTGATTTTCAGGGATTTGGTTCACCTAGAAAGGGGCACAGTAAGCTTGTGTGTGCTCACTGTGAGCAGTCAGGTAGAAGGCCCAGTAAAATGGGAAGTGAAGTGAATTAAACTCGGTGTTTTATTCTAAAAAGTATTACTTCCTATAAGGGACAGGGGATGAATTTACCAAAGCCACAAGGATTCCTGTCTACCTGACTTTTGGCTCATGTTCCACATGCAGGGACATGAAATTAAACATAAATGAACGTGATTTCTTTGGGACAAAATTTAATTTTCAAGGCTGTCCACTGGAAAAATTAACCTCTAAACTAAATCTCTGGGATTTAATTCAGGCCTGATTTTTACTGGTCCTTAAGGAATAAAAGTTAGTAACATCTAAAATGGTGTAACTTACATCTCCCTCAGAGCTGGAATAAACAGAAATTTTAATGATCTATAAAGTTTTATGAGTGACTGAACTTTAGTCAGCAGTGTTTCAGTAGGATTTCTAGAAACATCAAAAGAATAAAAAACCCAAATATAACACCATGCCACTTTGGTGGCAAAGAGTTAATAAAATTAAAACCTCTTCCATACTCTGTCATTTAACTCCATATCATAACTCTCGTTACACTAAGGTTCATTGCCAAGAATTCATAGTAGTAGAAGCAGCAAATGAAAAATGGCCAGAAAGACCACAGTTCTGTTAGGCAAAACAGTTCAGGTACAAGATTTTGACCTCTGTGAAAGAAGGGGAGGTGGCCAAAACTACTTGAGTATAACAGCCTCCCTATATTCTGCAATTATATAACAATGAGTCTGGTCATTAATATCCATTAGCTGTCTCAAAGTCCTGAGCAATCCAGTGCTATAACCCCTCCCTGAGTGCATCAAGCCAACAGCCTAAAGAGGTTCTCAAGACCTAAGCAAGCAGAATAATAATGATAGCTGGGAATAAACACCTTTGTTCAGTAAAATTAATCGTTGCAATGCTAGAGTCTGTGACCAGGTCATTACCTTAAAGGCAGGTCCTGATTGTGGCAGCTGAGAAACCGTAATGGAAAAGCTTATATGCAGAGGGCATGAAGCAGTTTCTGCATAACATGTAACTAGGCCAAGGGAGCAAGACCTCACCAGTGACAAGCTGAGATGGAACTGGCCACCATGTCACTAGTGTAAGCAGGAATACTGCTGTGGCTATAGGATACTGCCATTGCCTAGGGGTGGCATTCACTGACAGGCAAAAAAATGAGAAGAGAAAGAAGAGAACTCTGTGTAAGGCGGAGAAGGCAGATGAAGAAGCAGGACAATGTGAGACACAGCACTGCCCCAGAAACTGAGCTTCCCTTGCTGGGAAGAGACACAGTTATGTGGAAACTCTCCCTCTGTAGTTGGGCGTAGGCAGTACTAACCACCCACAGCCTCTGCTGCAGCCATTAGTAGGCTTGAGGCCTCAAAGATATACCTGCAGAGCTGGCGGGAGGAGGCTGTCTAGTTTCTGTAGGTGACTAACTTGCTGCTGATTTCCATGGGAGGTTAGACATCTAAATGTTAAGTTAGGCACCTAATACCTTTCATGGAACGGGCCCCCTATCCTTACAAAAATAAGGTGATTTGGATTCCTTAGCAACAATTCCAAAGAGAGATTCCTCACAGTCACTACTACCACTTCTCTAGGTAACAAGGGTTCCTGTGCGGTGTGCAGGTCCGAGAAGACAGCAAAGGATACAATTCCTCTCCATGTCAGTCATGCTGGATGAACTCAGTGGGAGCCAGACGAAAGGATAAGACAAGTGTAAAGTGAACAGGGCTTAGCAGATATGCTGAAATCACACGTTTGCATTTGCAAGTGGGGAGTTATGGAACATATTTCTCTGTCCTCAGACAGAGAAGCCTGTAGGGAAGGTTTAATTAAGAATTCTCTATAGCAATTTTCCTTATGCATGGGGGACAGGGAAATGAAAGCATAGAGGTGGCTGAGGAAGAAGCAGACGTGCTGATCAAGGCTGTCATCTTTGTCAGATCACAGGCAGGAGCTGACAGTTTGATATGCCAATATATTTGACAAATAGATAGAGTGAGGCTAAATATGAAGGATCTTAAAGGCAAAGATAAGATGCTTGTGTTCGAAAATGTGAAGCCACTGGAAGGACGGAAGATGAGTGGTGAAGCAGCCAAAACAACGAGCCAGGAACGTAGTTCTAATCTCAGTGTTTTGAATGGAAGTGAAGGCAGCAGCAGTGCTGGAACATGGCTGGAGACCAGATTATTACAGACGAAGTGCAAACTGATGGGATCCTGCTATGAGCCTTAGCTGGCTGCTGAGAGAAAGGATGAATCTGTGAGCTATTATGTAGGAGGAGGCAAGCAGACTTGGATCATACAGACACTGAAAGAAGGAGCAGAATCTGAAATGTTTCCTCATTATGGGCTGGAGGAAGTGTGAGGTTAAGAGCAGTGGAAAAATTGGGGAAGATGGACAGAAAATTTATTTTTAGCCATTACTGATTGTTAGAGATGTGGAAGTTAAAATGAGAATTATGTAGAGAAAGAGGTAGTGAGAGATTTGGGAGTCATTTGCAGAGATAACTTTTTAGGGGAAGGGCCCCTACAAATGCAACAGAGCTAGAAGATCTTTAAAGAAATCTTTCTGCATCTCTGGCTCTCTTCTTCTGACATCCAGGCAGATGGAAAAGCCATGGGCATCACCAATAAAAATTCTTCCTTTCTTTGCTTACTAAAAGCATAATTTTCTTAATTTAGTTATGTTTTCCTCACTTCTACAATAGGTGTGCACTGGGTGCACAGCCAATTGACTCAGCTCCAGATATTCCAGGTACTGATACGGGTTACTGGCAACACTGGACACAACAGAGCTTGTGAGTTTTAGGGAAAAATACAACAGTTTCAGTGCAGTGACAAGACCCACCCAAAATGTGACAATCTACTGGATGCACAATGGGATCAGTCTTCTATAGATTCAATATAAAATACTGTGGATAAATAACAAAGCCCTCGGTATTCTTAAAGCAGCTTTATGTGGCTTCTTTAATTTTCACAGTGAGATAATCTAGTGCTTTTCTATCTGGTGCGAAATGAGAGTCCTGATGGGAGTTACCAGATTGACAGACCAGGAAATACTTGATGGACACGTCATTCTTATCAAAACCACCAGCTTTGCAGCCAGGTTGGATTAAGTCCCATCAGCATCCCATGGTTCAGCTTTTCTGTACATCCCATCCTCCTGCCCTCCGTCATTCTTGTTGATGGACAGGACACCCTCTCTGCCAGCCTCAAGAGGAGAGGGGCACTAAGGGCTTCTGTGCACTTTCTGTGCTCTCTTCTTTAATCCCAGAGTGGCAGACTAGGTCTCTGCTGTGAGACGCCAGGATGAACTGGCCTTTAAACTTGGCTCCAGGACCCATCTCATGACAGGTTGTAACTCCATCAAAGAGTATCAACAACATTCTCACACATTTCTGCTGAGAAACTGAGGCTAAAAGCCAAGAAAACTTAGAAGAGATGGTAGTGATTCCTTTTTCCTACTGAATTTCTAGCCAATGTCTAAAAACTAGGGTGATGGCTGAAGTGCTGAGAGTAATAAATAGAACATCTTACTGATCGTTTTGGCTTTAGAGAAAAAGAAAAGCAGAAAGTCTTTGTACACTTGAAATAATTATTAACAGTTTTTATTAGGAAGAGACAAAACTTGTTCAGTTTCTTTTATAGTAAACATGTCTGGTAAGGTGGAGGGAAAGGAGGGAAAAATCACGCATATTTTTATACGGTCTGGTTGGATAGCTGGCAAGTGCACCTGTAGGGCATATGTGAATGTGTAAACCCACACATGTGCACTTAAAAGGACACCGTCAGCTTGCTTCAGAGCTTTTGTTTGCTCTTTAATCTGCATTATTTTAATACCCTCTTAGAAGCTTAAAAAACGTTATTTATTTCCCTATTGATTTCCTTCTTCTCTTTCCCCTTGTCAAACGCTTTCTGTGTGTGTTTGTTTTGCTTTGTTTTGAGTGGAGATAAAATTAACACAGCTGGTCTTATTTAACAGCCCAAACAACTTCAATTTGTACCACGCTTTGTCAGGCCAGTGTGAGCAAGGGTGAGAGCGTCAGTGGACGGTGAGCTGAGTGGGTACACCGTGGGAGTGCTGGTTCATGGGGCTGTGCTTAGACCAGCCTTTGATGGGACACTGAGGCAACATAGTTCCTGTTTTGGTCACCTGGGCCTGGGAAGGAGGACAGACACATTAAAGAGGTTCAGTTCCTGTAAAAATGTGAATAGCCACTTACTGCCCCTCCTTGAACAAAATAGATGAATTTAAAAACCACAGTGTCTTTCATCCTAGTCTGAGCAGTCAGGTTAACACCTTTTTGATGGTGCAAAAAGACCCAGTGCTAGTGTAACTAAGTGTGTGAACCTCTCTTTTCAATTCTTACTGCTGTTATGAGCATGAGTCTGTTTGAAGTGATGCAGAGCTCCACAAAGACCCCTCGGGGCAGAGGTTGCCTGTCCTTGCCATCACCTCATGGTGCTGCAGGCAGCAGACACACCAAGAGAAGCAGCCTCGTGGGAGACACTCAGTGCAAGCCCCCTTCTCCTTGGCCTTCCCTTATGTGGGTGAAGAAGGGTGAAAAGAGGAGCTTGCTGGACAAGCAGTGATGGTAGGGAACCATTCTGAGCACTGGGCTTTCCAGGTACATTGAAGTGGGGAGATAGGAAAGAGTGGAGAAGCAGGAGAAGGAGAGCTTCGTAGTCACTCCACTGTGCAACAGCTCTGCTGTGGGACCCACAGGTACCTTGAGAGATTTAGCTGTGGTCACTGCTCACTTGCCATTGTCTTTGGGATCTGTTCCAGAACAGATTAGTTTAGCTGGTGACTCTCAATTTTAGATATTTGATCAAGTGAGGAGGCTAGAGGGAAAGTAACAGACGTTCAAGGATCAAATAACATTTCTATCTTCAGCCTTGCAGGCTTTGTCAAAATCTAACAACCACTCTAAAGTTCTGCATGGACTGAAGGATTTTGTGATTTCCCAAGGTTTTACTCAAAAGGAAGGACAGCTTGCAATTAACACTGAATGAAAACGATCAGGACTGGCACTGGCACTGGGCTGTTGTTGCTTCCTTGTGATGCTGTGGTGGGACCGGATTGCAGATGAATCATTGCAAGCAGAAAGTGCAGGATGGTCTTATTAAGCAAGCACCATGCTAAAACATAAAAAAATAAGCTGCAGAAGAACTCCAAACCTGGTGNAAAGGAAGGACAGCTTGCAATTAATACTGAATGGAAACGAGCAGGACTGGCACTGGCACTGTGCTGTTGTTGCTTCTTTGTGATGCTGTGGTGGGACCAGCTTGCAGATGAACCATTGCAAGCAGAAAGTGCAGGATGGTCTTATAAAGCAAGCACCATGCTAAAACATAAAAAAATAAGCTGCAGAAGAACTCCAAACCTGGTGTTTCACCTGGGTTTTTTTTTTTTGAGAATTCACAGGACTGCTGTCCTTTGGAACGTGACTCTCCAAAGGTTGCCACAAAAGAGCACAACCTGATCTCAGCAATAGCGTGGCTACAAAAGCAGTACAAAATAACAGGGAGAAAAGAGAAATTCACACCCAGCCCATTACTGGATTAAGCCTTTTATGTTCCCATACAACGTTCAGCTATTCACCAGTACTTCTGGCGTCAAAGAAACATAATACACACCAAGGCAAAGAAAACACTCTAAAATGCCGAGATGAAAAGCCACTCTCTCACAGAGGTCAGATGTGGCTACTTCTCTGTGCTGAGCAGCTACGGCCAGGGCTTTCCCACCTGTGCTGGTGGGATGTCATTTCAGGGCTTCCTTCTGCCACCTTCTGCCTCTTTGCAGTATTGCGAGCTGGGGAACAAATGCTTCAGCCTGCTGCACGGGTCTTTGGTGGGCAGCTGCAGGACCTGGGCTTTTGCCCAAGGGCAGAAGATCTGATAATAGTCAGACACTGGGAAATAATTGAAAATAACTTGTTTACAATACTATGCTTTTTTGAAATTATGCTCTGAATTGCTTATAGGCATCGCTGCCTGAGCATCTGGTGTCTGAGCACATGTGTGAAGATAGCTGGCCTTTAGATACCATTTTTTTCCCAGAGAGTTTTTCATCTTGACTTTGTGTTGCTAGCTGGCCCCCACTCCTGCTGAAGGAGGAGCTTTGTCCACCCCGGTGAGGTAAGGTGCCCAGCATCTCTGCAAGGAAGTCTACAGGTTGCATCCTTTGAGACAATGAGGAGGGCAGACAAAGAAGGAAGCAAGAAACCATCTACTTCAGCGTGCTGGTAGATGGCTGTGCACTCCCGTAGGTGCTAAGGTGTTTTGCTTCCTCCTAACAAAAAAGCACACAGTGGTCACATAACTTTAGCATGTATTTCTCAGGAGATTGTTGATTGTCTGGCAGGCCTGGCTTACAGTTCTCCCTTTAATTTGCACTGACCAGCTAACAGTGATGTTGAATACTGCCGTATGCGTGGGTTTTAGATGGGATTGTCTCCTTGGGCTGTTGTAGCAGAATTATACACAGTAATAGTTATCATCCTTGATCAGTTGTGATGGAGTAAAGTCTGTGAGGGACCCTCCTTTGCTTCTCTTTCTTTTAAACTTCCAGACTGAAGGCTAGCACTCATTGACTAAGGTGGAAGACTGCTAAATGAACACTTCCCAAAGAGAACAGGATTGTGTGTGTGGGGGGAGGTCTATGTTCTTTCTGGAGGAGGTCTCACTCTGCTTTTGCTGCTGATGTGTTTAGTCTTAGCCAAGCAGCTTTCTGGATATGCCTGCCCCTACCTCAGTACCCATTATTCTCTGCCACTGCTTGGTCCAGTATGAATATCTGAAAATACTCTTTGCATGTGTAAATGTGGCATTATTTCCTTCCAGCTGTGTCCATCCAGCATGCTGGCAGCTGTCTCACAGCATCCAGGGCTTGCATTAGCATTCTGCTGCATTTGTTTTCATATCAGTTAGTAAGTAATGTTTTCAGCTTTTGAGAAAACCTCAGCTACAAGCTATATATATACACATATGTTCTCTGAGGCATTTGCTGCTGGCATTTAGACAACAATAACAGGGACAGCTACCAATTTTTATTCCTGCTCTTTGGATCTAAGTTACAGTACTACCTGAGATGGTGGGAGGAGTTCAGCTATTTTCTGCTTTTTCCTAAGAAGCTGATTTATAGTTTCTCATTTTTTCTTTCTCATCTCATTTTGGCCCTGGATGTCTCTCACTCTTGTCTCTATTTGTGAATGTTCTCCCAGAGGTATAAGGTTAAAACAGTGGTCACCCCATTCACCTCTGTCTTGGAGTCTCAGATGCAGAAGTCTCTTTCCTGCTAATGTGTGTGAAGAACGGCATCTAAAAGCTCATATGATGACTTTCCTGGCAAAATGCTGCTTCTCATTTCCCTTCTTTTGTTACATTTTGTTTCATGTAAAAAATAATTAATACTTTCTCTTCTGCTTTCTCTTACCTTCCACTCATCTTTGTTTCATTTCTGACTTTGTAAATTTGTGCTGGAATAAAAAGGCTTTTCTCTTAGCTCCTTACAACAACCTTGTGTACTACATTTTATGAATGATTGCAACTTTTACAGAGTACTGCATAGTTGTGTGTGTGATTTTGCAGTGCTAAGATTTTCAGTAAAATTCCTCTCACCACAGAAGTTTAGTTAAGTAAAAAAGTTGACTTTTTTCCAGTTCTGCCTGGGGTTACTTTTATGTGTTGTTAAGCACATCTAATTAACTTTGGCACAATAATTTTGTCATAAAAGTGGAGACAATACAAGCTAAGTAATCCTTGCTTAAGATCTCCAAATACAGAGAATGTTGGGTTTTTTGTGGTTGTACTGTAATTTATTTTAGCATAAAACAATTTAGTTCCTTCAAATCTTTTTGGGCATTCTTAACCTTTAAGGTTTGTTTCCTTGCTCATGAATACAAATATTTACTATTTCAATTATTTGCTATTTTTCTGTGGTTAGGAGGAATCTCTGTGCAGCCCTGAGTAAGAAGCAGGGTTTAATGTGCCTGGCTGCCCAAGCAGCCCAGGGGGCAATGAACATTTCTAGGCGAAGCTCTGGGCAAAGATCTGATCACTGAGGATTGAGCAGGGCTCTCAAACAGCACAGGTGCAGAAGACTTTCAGGGCCAAAATCTGAAGTAATATAAAGACTGCTGCCAGCAACAGAAAGATGTTATTTACACACTGAGGAGTAAGAAATAATCAACAGGCAAAAAGTCTCCAAGAAATGAATTAAAAGCTGGGGAAGGTGTAAAGCGTTATGATAAACCTATGTTCCTATGTTTAGTTTATAATTTCTGGGACAATATTATCTTGCTAAAACTTGCTGAAGTGTGTTGTATCAGTTGCTCTCTAGTAAAGAAGCTGGGCACATGCTGAAAAAAGAGAGAGAGTTCAGTAGAAGAACATTTTGTTTGCTGCATTGTTCCTTTTCCTTCCTGTTTCTTCAGCAAATGTGTATGTTACCGTACATACCGTATTTGAGTTTAATCAGTAATGTACCAGGCACCAACTGTTACACATCATCACACATACGTTCTTATCATCTCTCAAGGTGTGTTTGTAGATAATGTGTAAGGTAAATGTGAGTGAAGTCTCCATCATGACATGAGTTCCACATGCCAGTTATTGTTATCTATGAAAATTATTTATTAACAGAATAAGAGAAGAGAAAGTCTGGGTGCAGTTTCAAACTCGGGTTTCTTTTGCTTAACCTTAGGTTACATGACTCACAAGCCGAGGGGTGTGAATGTGTATCTAAAGCTGTGCTTTTTTGCCTCAACTATGAAGAAGCTCAGAAGCATTTTGTCTGTCTCTGATCTCTGTTGTTAATAGTTTACTGTGTAGCAGTCCGTGTATAGCCACTGTCTTTGTTGATTTCCCTAGCCCTAAGTAGCCCACAGCATTCTTCCTTTCCCTGATTTCCTTGGTACTTTCTTTGCCATTGATTCTCTGCCTTATTTTTGTTTTCCTATGTTCTCCCTGACTCCCGATGCTGGAGCAGAACATTTGGTTTGGAGAAGTCTCAGGGTTGCAAAAGCCTACTTTGAGTGCTGCAGTGTTCCAGCAGTCAGGGTCGCTATTGCTTGGCCATGGCCCAAAAGACTTTCTATAACCAGAACTGGTGCCAGAGTAGTTATGCCAAGTTGATGGACATAGAGGATTCCTCTGTGCACAGAGGACACTTGGTTTGCTATTTAAATACCTTTAAGTTTTCTCATGAAATCTGTAATGGCACTCAAACAAGCCTGATGTGGTTAAGTATTCAGCCCAATGATTTCACATCCTCCACAGCAGTTGAAGACTCATAAACACATTTTATGTCTGTATTGGTATGCTGTCATAATTTGGGAGACACATTGCCTGGAAACACAATAGTTGGTTATGAAAGTCTAGTTTGATGCTGAGAGATCTCAGCCAGATGTTACATTCCAGTAATCAAAATTAAGTTATTGCAGGAGTGAATAGAAAGTAGTGAAAGGCTAACTATATATAGCTCTGCTTTTATTTTTTTAATTTATTTTTTTAAAAAAACCATAATTTATTTTTGTCTTCAAAAGCAGGGACTACTTGGAGAAGACAATGATGACTGGGAGACTACCAGGAGGAGAAATACAAATAATTGTAGAATCAGTACAGCTAGTCAGGGAAGACACTTCATATTATCCATTAACTTAGAATGTATATCTGATTAGAGCTGTACATGCATTAAATGTAACCTATCAGAGCTCCAAGAAAAGATCAATAGACTGTAGAATCAACCGGTAGAGATGGACATAGAAGATATGGCAGAGAAAAGGCTTCAGAGAACACTCAGAATTTGCAGATACCTACGGCACAAGGTAATCTCAAGGTTGTTCTTCTAGATAGGTTGACTCAAGGAAGTATGTCTATAAGAAAAATGCAAAGGAACAGGGAGTCAACTGAAAGACACAGAGGTGTTAAGAGATGAGGTTTCTGTGCTGTGAAATGAAGAACAAGAAGGGAGAGAGGGTGGGAAAGAAGGAATTTGGAGAGAATGACCAGCTTCACAAAAGACAGGAAGAAGAATGGAGATGTCTGGCAGCTATGATCTGGGGAAGAAGAGGAAAAATACAAAGAAAAGCTGCCTTTCTGAAACAGGGATGTGAGAGGAGGACTCGGGGCGTGGAGGGAAGGGCAAGCAATCTTGTTGGAAGTAAAGGAAGATTCATCCACCTCTCTGAAAAGCAAGATCCTCGCTGGAACAAATTGAAAGTCAGTTTGCTGGGCAGGGGTGAACACTTCAAGTTGGAAGCTCAGGGATCTTCTGTTTCTGTCATGTATTCAAGGAGCAGTTTAAAGCAAAATGCATAAAAACCTATGGTAGTTGAATCCCACAATTGATTGTGGTTAGTTTACTGTCCTAGACAGTAAACTAATATAGAACTAACCTGGATTTTGCTTTCTTATCTCCAAAAGGCCCTAGATTCAGAAGTAGATCATGTTTGCACACCCTACCTTAACGCCCCACCACAATGTATTGTCTCCTGATAGTGGGGATTCTTCCCCTCCACTCAAGGCCGAGGTTTGCTTTGACCCTAAGTCTTCTGCTTCTCAAGAAAGTATTTCAGCTAATATTCAGAAAATCATCATCACTGGCCTTGTCCTGGAAGACATGAAATATGCTTGATAAGACAACCACTTCTGCAGACAATAGAAATGCAGGAGCTCTTCTCTATTCCGTCTCTGTAAAGCACATGATGGGATGCCACATAGGCAGTTATCTGTTAAACCAGTGAAGGGGGAGATCAATGGAAGTGCTCTATGGTGAATAAGAAAATGCTTAAAATAGGGATATCATCATGTAGTGTTGCAAGAGAAGATGCTGGCATTAAAGGAAGTTAGTTTGTAGAGGAGCACAGCAGGAGCAGCAAAGGAGCAGAGTTGGGACTGTTTGGGTTTTTTAACATTTTCACTGTAGCATGAAGAATGGGGGAGCACTGATGGGAAATGCTAGTGATACCAAGGTTTGAGAGATGACTAAGATATGGATGATCAAGATATACAGAAAAATTGAATGACCTGAGGGCTGGGGGATTAGAGTGAGATGGATTTCTGCAAAACATAATGTCAAGTATTTTGCTTGGACAGGGATGAGAAAAAAAGGTCTATTAAAAACCAGAAAATAATCAGGTAAAAGCAACTGAGGATGTGAACTTGGGCATATTATTTACCAGGATAAGTATGCACTACTATGCGTTAAACAGCCAAGAAAGACAAGTATGGACAGGAGAGAAATTACCTGTAGAAAGAGGAATGGCTATTTTTCAGACCTCATCTGGAACTCCATGTCCTGCGTGGGGCTCCCTTATTCAGGAAAGATGAACTCAACTGGAAACAGGCACAGAGAGATACGGTTAGGTTCAGCAGGGGAATGGCAAGCATTTTGGAAGAAGAAACTAGAAGAATGAGGCATCTTTTTAGCAAAGCAATCTTTCAGTTCATAAAGGTGTTACTGAAAGAAAATAACTATTTAAGCTAAAAGATGATGTTGTCAGAAAAGACAAACTGTATAAACGTGAACTGGTCATGTGCAGATTCAGAATGGAAATTAGAAGAGCCTTCCTAACCAGTATAGCAACAGGAATAGAAGAAGTGAAGAAAACAAACTGCTAAAATAGAAGTTGATAAAAAAGGATGTGTTATGATGTCTGCAATAACAGGAGACTGGTTTATGTGACTCAGGAGTGCTTGCTGAGCTCAAAGGCCAGATTCTTAAATTAAGTGTATTTTTATAGTTCATGAAATCAGCATACCTATGGCAGTGAAGTACTGTCTAGATAAATGAGGCTGGATTCATATGTTCAGGTGAGGAGAGAGCGTTAAGATCATCTATTCTCAGCTCTAATGTAATACAGCCCATAGAAACCCACTCATTCATTTTTGCTCCAGGCTCAATGCATCCCTTTGATCTATAGCATATCTTTTCAGAAAGGTATTCAGATTTAATTTAAATGCTTCAAGTGAAGTAGAATCCACCACAGCAACATCTATTGAAACTGCAGTGCAGATGGGGTTTGAGAGAACAGCTTTTGACCTTTGTGACTTTTTTTTCTTTTTTGCCATCATTGACAGGCTTTATGAGGAAATACATCAGATGGATCACTGTGGAAGATATTAAACTTCCTACATCTATTCTGATCTGATGAATTCCTTTTCAATAGTTTCAGGAGGAGTTAATGGCATGTGGTATGTTCTTTCTGCATTGAGCCCAATTTTGAAATCAGTGAAGTTATTCCCATTTACACCAGGTAAGAATTTGATCCTTTATGCATATGATTAACAGACTTCATGGGACGAGTAAATATTTTCCAAGTAATCCAACAGGATGGAAAACAGCTATATATCTTATCTCTGGCTAAAGCCAACAGAGTTTGTTTTATGGTACACTGTGTGTAGTGCACAACATTTAATTTCTTACACAGATAGAAAGCTGTTAGGGTAATATCTATTTCCTTTCATATTAGCTTCCTAAATCTGGAACATAATCTGAGCTAATCCTTTAAATTCCCTCTCTAGTTGGAAAAGAGAGATAAATACTTGTCAACAATAAGCCATCTCACCTGTTTTGTGTGCTTGGGATGGAACTCCTTCAAGTCAGAAAACTAACTTAAATTACAGACTTATCTTTAAAGTGGCTGCAGTTAAGGGAAACGAATTCTGTTTATAAGGTCTGGAAAAGAAATATCCTCCTGACAGGGAATTCTGTATGCCTGTCATAGAATGAATTCAGAGTAGTTCAGTGGTAAAACTAAGTAAACTGAAATAGCAGTACTCAACAGAGGTCTGATCTCTGTGGGATGGGGAGAGAGGACAGGAGAGGACGCCATTCAGATCTGGGAATAAATTTGACTACACATAAAGAGCTACAAGCCTTAAAAACCAAGTATGGAGCTGAACGCAAGCATAGCTAAATAGTGATTAGATTCATGGTTATTCTTCTCTTGTGACATTTCTGTTTGGCTGCAGTATTTCATTGGCACCCCTTCCAGAGATCTCAAGCACCCTGGAGCACTGTCCTGTGCAACCAGCAGTGTGCATCCTAAGGATGCTCCCACTACGTATGACATCTTTTGACAATGAGCTTATTGTTTGCAGCGCTGTGGTTTTGCCTTACTTTTAGTACCCAAAGACTCTTTTAAGAGCAAAGTGCAATGGTGCCAGACTTTGAACTAAATCTCAGACTAATCAAAATCTTTGCCCAAATGACCTTTTTTGTGTATAGTCAGCACACTGTTAAGCATGTCTTTTGTAAGGATAGTTTGAATATGTTTAATCTGTACTACAGTGCTATGAAAAGAAAGGCGGTGTGTCCAAACTCTGCTCTTAGCTACAGCAGTCAGCACAGCCATCTGGAGGTCAAGTATTTTTAAAGGTCTGACTTGGATTAGAGTATGACCCCCATGCGCATGAATCATCACAAGGATTAATGGAGTGTATAAAGTGTATGTGCTTGTTAATCTCATCTATGGACATGACAAAGGAAGAAATTCTTCACTTTGAGATAGTAAATGGTTTAGCAAAGAGAAGACACAAAGCCTAACCATATGCTGATGGGGAGCCTACAGCTTAATGGAAAAGTGTCTTTTATTATCTTAACAGTTAAAAACTGCAGGGATTGTGCTCAAAGGAGGCATGACATGAAAACGATCCTGTTTTGCTTTTAGCTGTGAAGTTTTCACTCTTCTTCCTTTTGGCATTCTCATCTCTGTTTTAAATGTTATCTATTATTTAGATTATATTTTAAATTAAAACTAGAGTTTCATCATTTGCATTGATTTTAGTTCACACTTCCCGTAAGTTCCTCTGGTTCATGACATGGATATAAACATGGTTGCTCAAGGTTTGTCTTCGGCTTGGCCAAATACTTTTGCAGGGGCAAGTATTTCTCATAGCACCTCTGATGATATAAAATAGCAAGTTTACTAACTTAATTTCAGCTTGAGTTGTTGCATTGGTTCTATATAGAACTAGTTTGACCTTTGTGACGCCATTACAGCTATCCATCCGGGGCAGATACTCTGAGGCAGAGTACTTCCATAAAGATTGTCTTCCCTGGCCCTGCAGAGGAGGTTTTTAAAGTTTCAGAGTCAGATCTAAGACAAACAGTGTGCAGAGCTTTGAAATCCTTCAGGGATGGTGACAATCAGAGGCTTCTCTCCAGAAGCTCATCCCTTCTGGTATCATCCTGTTTGACACAGAATGAGTCAAGGGGATCAGAGAGCAAGTGAGGAAGCACATCATGGCTGCCAAAAGGCTGAGCTGGTCTCTAAGAACTTCTATAGATATAATGTGCTCTGATTTACTCCAGTGTGCATCTTCTTTCTATGTCAGTAAACAAGGGTTTTGGACACTTCTTGTAACATTAAAGAGAATCATCTTCATGCAACAGCCACCGGTATCCTAGATCCATTTGCTTGTCTGTTTAGAGGGAGGTAATCCCAAAAAACTTGTGAAAGCTGAAAAAAGGGAAACTATATTTACAGTAGTGGCTAACATTTGGAGGTTAGTGCTGGATGGTACTGCGATTCCTCTGAAAGCAGCTCAGCACTCAGCTCTGATTACAGTCTTGGGAGGTTGACAGTCCCTCAGCATGGGGTTCTTAGCTTTTCTAAGGATCGGCCTCTTTATAGCATCTTTCTTCAATGGCTTCAGTAGGAAATTAGTTTTTAGTACAAATGTGAATTGCACATGTGCGAGTTACAAACCTGGATCATTGCCAGTAGGTAAAGTCGCTAACTCTGCAATTTGGTAGTTACTATAAAGTTTTCAGTAATACTCTTCAGTTCTCTTCCTGTCCTTTCAGCTACAGAAAAAACACTTGGAAAGAAAATAATTTTTTATGTATAGAGGGGATAAATGAATAGCACTTGTGGGACAAGGATGAGTCGGAATGAAAGTATGAGCTTTTTCAGCAAATGTTTATAGTCTGCAAATGATAGAATTTTCATATTCAAGCTTTGTAGCACTCAGGGGCAGAAATGAAAGGTTTGTGTGAGGGGATTAAACTAAAAAAGCAATACCACTATCTGAATCAGAAAAGACCCCCGTGTCCACAGAACGCTGCAGAGAAGCAAAGTTTAATGTCAGCAGGATTGTGAAGGTCAGTGAGCAGATGAGGGTTGATGGAAACTCCTCTCTGGACTGTGAAAAGACGGTGCACATCTGGTAGAATAGTCCCAGAGGATCTCTGTGTTTCAGGGGGCATGAAGCCTGTAGCTCACTTGCTGTGTAGTGTTATTTTGATTGCATCACTTTGTCTACAGCAACATAGAAAAATAAAGAAGCTCCCATTCAATTTTCAGAGCATGGATGTTTTACCCCAAATGAAACTTAAGGAATTAATAATGTTGAAAGCTAAATCTTGCTTACTTATATATTTTTTTAAATTTTATATGTGTTTACTTACTTTGCCAAACAGAGGTATGCCTCAGTGAAAGTGGGGATTGAGTGTCATATGGTTCTGAAATAGAAGAAATAACACTTTTCAAAATAAATATAAAATCAGCATTTTTGAAGAAAAATTTCATGACAGATGTTATGTACTTCCCATGTACTAATTCTAAACATAACTGGTGACCACATTGCCTGCCTGCCCATATTATGTAGAGCTTTCATATGAAGCATTAAGAAAGCATCTTTGTAGGGAATAGTACAATTATAGTTACTTAACTGATTCCTATAAAATAACAACAGAACAACCTAGTTCTCATCTTCTAACATATAAGTATCTGATTTTTTGATCACAAAAGAACTGTATACCTGTCTGGGTCTCATATCATTTGTGAGACCTCACACCCGTGGCTGGAGGGCAGCAGGCAAAATTCAGAGAGAAAGTGTCACATTTTTCTGTCAGGTTTATTCTTTCTCCCTGGGAAAAATTAGGGCAGGGAGGAAGGTCAGATACATAATTTCTAATCTGTACTGACAGCGGATTGCCTTGTAAACTACTTCTGATTTACATGGGAATAAACAAAATCAGTATCAAATTCCTGGTGTTTAGACCGTGAATATGAAATATGCATGTCCTTTTCCAGGATAAACACTCCAAGATCAGCTCTCCCCTGCTTGAAAAAGAAGGTGACATTCTAAAGATGCATCTGAAGCCTTTTGCTCCTTCATTGACAAAAGCTGTTCTCTACACTTTTAAGGCTTTTTTCTTCACAGTGATCTGTGCATTATGGCACAGACAGTTTCAAGAGATGCTGAAAATGTCAAGGGTCAAAAATACCATCTCTTATGTTAGTAACATCTCCCATACACTGAGCCCTGCCTACAAAATACAGACCTACAAGAATCATATTCAGAATGAGTTCTTTAGCAAACATTTTTTTAGCAAAGTTAGGCTTAATAATATACTTACAGGCTAGATAGTGAAACCCTCACTGACACTGATTAGCATGTTCATCCATGATAAATTCATTTTGAAACCAACAAAATATTTTAAACCTGGAGACATATAGTTTAAATGAATCCTGACCAGGCGCTGGGAAATAGGAAATCCCTGACATAAGCCTTACATGAAAGAACAGCTTAGTTTGTGAAGTACATAAATGAGCAAAAGGGATGTAAAACAACCAAGAAGGCTAGCAGCAAATGAAAAAAGGTCTGGGGAGGCAGGAAAGGTGAAAAGAAAAATATGTGGATTAGGTATGTGAGTTTATTCATACTTAAGGACTTCTTTTATTTTAATACGAGCCAAATATCAATGAAAGCTTAAAAATATGTATTTCAGAGAGTTTTCAGATGAAAGGCTCAGAACAAAACAGCAGTGTAAGGGAAGAGGAGGCTGCATCCTTTGGGAGGGAGAGCTGATCACAGGCAGACCTGATGTATGAGGTTTGTTTTTTGGTGGAAGAGTTGTTGCTTTAGAGGAAGTGAGAGTGTTTGAGACACTAGACCTTGCTAAAGCAGAAACATATGAGTGATGTTGGTGCCAGGCCACGGAGTGCTTGGATAGAAGTCCAGCACAGAACTGGCTGGGGATTTTCTCACAAAACTCGTTTGACAGAATAGGAACCTTTTGTGGAGACATACCCCCATTTAAACGACCTCCCCGTGGACAAGTTTTCCATTGCTAATGTGAAACGTGTGGTTAGAGGGAAGGACCAACGCACCTCTGACCAACACCACAATGGCCAATACACTCACCTGGGCCACAGGAGTCCCCCTCCAAGTGTCTGTTCTGGCACGAGGGGTATTATACATCTGTGCTGCTTTTCTCCAGGCTTTGTGAAGAGGGGAGAACACCAGCTTAACCCAGCTATACATTTCCCAAGCCAGAGCTGGGACTGGCACAGAACAGAGCAGGATTTGACTGCTCCTGAGTGTATAGCCATGGCTGGGACATCTAGGTTGGTTTTGATGGTCAGACCACTGCCTCTTCCCCTCTGGCTTGCTCACTAACTCATCTGTTGGGCTGTATCTTTTATATAAAGTTTACATTTTTGTTGGCTGGAGTGCAAAGGAACATAATCATAATGAAGGAAGGGTTTACATTGTTAATGGCTACAAACACCTGCTATTTCAAAGTGAAAGTAAATGTCCTAACAGGCAAGAAATCCATTCCCAGTATGACACTAACGGGAGCCCAGTTCACTCATATAGCGCATAGGAAAACAAGAGGCTTCAGATCCTACTCTGAGACACAACTTTGTTCCTCTTTGCAACAGTTCAGGGTGTGGTGGGAAGGAGGAAAGGAAAGGAGAGAAGTCAGTCGCAGTATTTGGCACCAAGGGACCACACCGGACTGCTCTCTGGGTGGATACTACCTCACTCTGAGGTGGAACTGAGGTGGTGCTGGGGTCAGAGCACTGCTGAGGTGCAAGAAATCAGTGTCTCTGAGAGAGGGCTTGCTGCTTTGGGCTGCACACCAGGCTAAGGCAGCGACCCAGCTTTGGGTTGGGTCAGCACAAAGCCATCTCATGGCAAAAACTGTGCAGATGTCCCCGCAGTGTTAACACTAAGGCCAGATCCTCATTTCCTTTTTTGTTTTGTTTTGTTTTGCAATTTTTGCATCACTCCAACAGAGTAAAGAAGTCCTAAACCGGAAAGAAACATTCTTTTTTTAGAGTGCTATAAGAGCAGAAGGGGTCTGATGTGAAACAGAGATCTCCACCCGGACATTGAGACGTTGACCAGAACTCTCTGAATGCGACCATCCGGACAATTCCTTATCCAGCCAGTGGCCCATCTGTCAAACCCATATTTTTCCAATTTGGCCACCAGGATGTCGTGTGGGACAGTGTCAAACGCTTTGCAGGAGTCCAGGTAGATTACATCAGTTGCTCTTCCTTTGTCCACTGATGCTGTAACTCCATCGTTAAAGGCCACCAGGTTTGTCAGGCAGGATTTGCCCTTGGTGAAGCCATGCTAGCTACCAGTCACCTTTCCTTCATTTTCCATGTGCCTTAGTAGAGCCTTCAGGAGGATCTACTCCGTGATCTTGCCAGGCACAGAGGTGAGACTGACTGGCTTGTAGTTCCCTGGGTCTTCTTTTTTACCCTTTTTGAAAATTGGGGTTATGCTTCCCCTTTTCCAATCAGTGGAAACTTCACCAGACTGCCATGATCTTTCAAATATGATGGTTAACAGCTTGGCAACTTCATCTGCCAGTTCCTTCAGGACCCGTGGATGGATCTTGTCAGGTCCCATGGACTTGTGCACCTTCAGGTTCTTTAGATGGTCTCAAACTTGATCTTCACTTACAGTGGGTGGATCTTCCTTCTCCCAGTTCTTACCTTCCCATTCTTCAACTTTGGTGGTGCAGCCAGAGCCCTTACCAGTGAAGACCAAGTCAAAGAACTCATTGAGCACCTCACCCTTCGCCATATCCCTCGTGGCCAGGTCTCCAGTTTCTTCTGGACAGGACCCACATCTTCCCTAGTCTTCCTTTTATCACCGATGTACTTCTTGTTCCCCTTTATGTCCCTGGCTAGATATAATTCTTTGTGGGCTTTAGCTTTCCTAACCTGATCCTTGACTGCTCAGACAGCTTCTTTGTATGCCTCCCAACTAACCCATTCTTGCTTCCACTTCCGATGTATTTTTTTTTTCTAGTGGAGTAAATCCAGGAGCTCCTTGTCTGTCCATGGAGGCCTCCTGGTACTCTTGTCCGCCTTCCTCTTTCTGGGGATGCACTGCTCCTGTGCTTGGATAAGATGGCCCTTAAATACTGACCAGCTTTCATGGGCCCCTCTCCCCTCCAGGGCTTTGTCCCATGACACTCTGCCAAGCAGGACCCTGAAGAGGTCAAAGTCCGCCCTCATGAAGTCCAGAGTAGTGACCTTGCTGTGCACCTTCTTTGACCCCCTAACGATCTTGAACTCAACTATTTTGTGCTCACTACACCCAAAGCTGCCCTTGAGCTTCACATTACTCACCAGCCCCTCCTTGTTAGTAAGGGCAAGGTCCAGCATAGCACTTCATCCCACTGTGCAAAGAGCTCACTGCTAACGAGGACAAACCAGTTTTTCAAGTCTAGACTTGAAGGTATGACTGACTGTACAGTGAATCATCTGATATGGGGCTTTGGTCACAACCTAACCGTGAGAGGCACCTCACAAGGGCACATGGAGATTTTAAAAAAAGAAGAAAAAGACTCAAGGGAGGAAAGGCTTGGAGGAGAAGGAAGATGAAAGTAGTATAAAACTGCCTGTAGCTGCCTGGGAAGTGTCAAAGAGGAGATGCTTTACTCCACGTTTATTACAGGTGTACTGGCATTTTTTTCTGCCAAAATATGCCGCTCCCTCTCTGGTTTCCTGTGTGGCACATTGGGCAAAGTCAGCATGTCATCATAGCTCCCCTGTTGGGGTGGGGAGCTGTATCAGCAGGTTCCCACCCTGTGATGCACCCGGGCTGCGCACCGATAATTCTCTTCTAATGTGTAAGGAAGAGCAGCATGTGAATGGGGTTTTACGAGTTCCTTACTGGGAAAAGCTTTCGAGCAGTTTGTGGCACAGGCTTTGTTATTAGCAGGGCATGGATGATCTTCTAAACAGTTAGTGGAGGGGTAATAGGAGCAATTTCATGTGCAGCCAAATACTGGCAAAATTTCTCATGCCACTGCTGTCATTCAAAAAGTCTGCAATCATCTGCACAACTTTCATACTTGTAGGTACAGCTGCAAACATAATCTGTGCCATAATTGTGGCTTTTTCCTTCTCCAAGACATATAAAAAAGCAGTGTGTAGCTAGGAAATAAATCATCAACTCATACAGAAGATTTAACCTGAAAATCTATTACTTAATGGAAACTGCTTTTTTGCTTTTAATCTTAAGTGACATGTTTTTATTTTGGATACTATTAAATATAGATATGAGACAGATAGGAACTGAAGTAAATTCAGATACTGAGTTTCTATTCATCAGCCATATTAAGCATGTTGGATATCCACTAGGAAATGTATGTAACTTTGATATTATTTTCTGTCTGTCATTCTTGAAAAGGAGCATCTAGCAGGTCCTAGAAAAGTCTATTTTTGCATTTTCCAGAGAGAGACCAGTAAATTTATAAAATGCAGGTAGACTCTTCAAGGTTTAGGAAGAACTGGGATCTTACCAGAACTTGCTTGTGGTTAATGTTCAATAGGCATATTTAAAAAAAAAAAAAAAAAGTAAAAAAAATCCCAGAAGTTCTGGCAAATTCCTTCAACATCGAGCCATAAGTATAAAATTGTAATGAAAACAGGTTTCAGATCTAAATCATATCTATCTTCAGCTGTTTAAATTTCCTAGACTGAATGAGAAACTCAGCTGTGCTGGTCTTACACGTCCTCATGATGGAGGCTGCGGAAGGCTCCAGAGATGCTGTGGAGCTCCCTCCCTGCCCCTGGACAGGCTGGGGTTCCTCTGACAGCCCGTGACTGTATACTGCTCTGGATGTCACTCCAGGCCATTGCTGGCACAGACCCCTACCTGCCCAAAATCCAAGCGTGCTGTGAAGGAAAGCAGGGAGGCAGAGAGGGAATGGGCCTCTTGCAGGTCCTTGGACACTGGCTTTTTTTGAAGGGCTGGTGTGTGAATGCTCACGTCTGCTTCCTATATTATTACTGCCCTAGCACAGTTTCCCTCAGACATCTCTGACTGAATGCCTGGGCTAAGCATGTAACAGACAACAGTGCTACAGCTCAAGCCTTCTTTAATGAGTATCTACTGTGCATGAAGATTTACAGCTCTGCAGTTTTTGGTACAAAATTCTGTTTCCGAGCTCCACTTGTAATAAATAACCTTAGTTTACTGCAATTGCGTGGTCTGATTACAGACTTACGTCTTCAAATCCTGTGTCATCTGTAATTCTCTTATTGCCCTTTTCATACGATTTTATATGGCCCTTTAAACTCTTCTCATGATTCATCTGTGGCTATGGCATCCCTCCATAAGGACACCCACATTTCTCAGCTTACTTATTTGTTGAGTGCTTTAGATATAAGCCATACCACACAGCTATTTCTCCCAATCCTTACAAAATCTGTATTTCATGAGCTTAATTATTTTTAGGAACGTTCTCAGATTCAGGGTGGATATTGCGAAACAAGCTTGTCAGACAGCTGATCTCCCAGAGTTACGAAAAAAAGTATTACTCCAGAAAGGAGCCCAGAAAGCCAAAGGCAGGTATAGAGCCACTCATAAAAATGAGAACAGTTGTGTCTGTTTAAATAAAATCAGTGAAAGCAAATGGAGAGATTGCAAAGTCACACCTTCATTTAAAGCTTGTTTAGAGAGCAGCCAGAGGAAGTTGTTTTCAGTGTATGATAGATTTTTTTTTTTTATGGATCCTACAAAAGCCAGGCTTTAAGTTAAATCTTTTTGTCACCATCTACAGGTGTATTAGATACTAACACTTCCCATTTTTTTCCAAATACAGACAGCAGAATTGAAAAATGTGAACTGACAGTGAAGACTGAAAAATGGGCTTGGGCCAAGGGGGCTTCATAAATCAGTTCAGTCCAGCATGTCCTTAATCGCTCACGTTTAAATCCTTTGTGCTCACCTGCAAAATAAAACTTCTTTTTTTATGACAAACTCATGGGAACCTGTGTCTGACCCTCATCCCTCCAAGGACTGCTATAGGGGGCTTCTCCAGAAAATGAGCTGATAGAAAAAGCAGAGCAGTGATACCTTTATTTTCCCCTCAGGATTCCTAGTTTGAGGAGTACAAAGAAAACAAACAAGACATAAAACAAAACTAATGAAGCAGGTTTATTGCCTTGTCTTGTGGGACAAATCTAGCTCCTGTTGCAGATAGCTATCCTGCATCTGACGCCAGAACCATCATTGCTGTGCTGGGGTTCACAACACTTTTGGAAACCTGCACAGTGGGACATTTGGTGCACCACAGTGCTTGGCTTCCTGGGGTCCTCATTTGGTGAGGAAGAGGAAAGGGATCTGAAGTAGATACCGAAAGGGAGAAAATGGCAGCAGATTCCTTGCCCTTCCTCAGCCAGGATAACACAGACCCACCCCTTTATGCCAGCTTAAAGTCTCGAGTGGGAGGGTGAACACAATCAGATGAATGTTGGCAACAGTCAGTGGGCAATGAAAGAGTAAACTCTGTGACTTAAAAGCATTAAGAAATGCAACAGCTTCCACCTCTTAAAAGCAGGTCTGTGAAACGTTTTTATGCTCACTTCCCTTTACATCGAAACTATGACTTTTGCTGCATTATTTACTTTTGAGGTGTAGGACAAGATTTGACAGGACCACAGAAAAGTACAAATCACAAAGAGGCAATAAGAATCTAGAGACTCAGTGATAAAACCTGGTAGTGCTTCCCCCAGTACTCTGGTTAATATTTACCTGGGGTATAGGAGCTATTTAAATAGTTGTTAATGCCTTGGTCACAATTCTTGCTTTCAGTAGCAAGCACGCTGTATTTAACGTGGTTTGAGAGGTTTTCTGAAGACACAGAAACAACTTTTATATTGAGGTCGGACTCTTAAGAAAGCTTCTTCTCCAGTGCTCATTTTTGTCTCAGCTTGTTGAAAATGGCGGGTGTAAGTGGCTGCATGAAGTACTCCATGTTCATCTTCAACTTCTTATTTTGGGTAAGTTGGTGCTTAAATTGTTCTTAGTGACGCATGAAATGTGTTCAATATTATGTGAACAATGTAGTTGAAGAAATTATAAAGAAAATAGAGCATAAGTGGAACCAGAGTACAATTCTAAACCAGGGAGGGGAGAATATGTTTAACTTTTTGCCCTTCCCTTTGTCTTTTTCCTTCAAAATAGCTTTCCCTCCACATTCAAAAGTAGACCAGCCATGAGGCTGTCTCCCTGTTTATACAGTGCCCCTTATGTGAAGGGGCATCACTCATTTCAGTCAGAAGATAACAGACTCTCCACTTACATTGTTCTCTTGCTTTTATTGTCTGCTGCTGGCTTCCAGACAGCATAATTCTGAAAATGTGGTTGCAACAGAAGATACAGAAAATTCACTTGTATTTTTAGCCTCCTAACTGATAGATGGTTTTCATATCCTTCTTTGTGGTTCTTTGCTTCATGTTCAGTGTCATAATTAGTTTCTGATGGTAGACCGTAAACATTTGTAAGATGGTGTGGGCTGGCAGTACTGCCAATAGCTGTATCAAGGCAGATACAGCACAGGGCAGCAGGCAGGTTTCTGGGTGTCATCTGAACCATATTTAACTATTTATCATACCTCAGCTGGTTGGCAAGAATTTCAGGTTCTACAAGCTCTGGAAAGGTTTGAGTTAAAGAACATTTCTCTCATGGTTCAACCCCACTGTTAGCTTTCCCAACAGAGTTATGTCAGGTTCATCAGAGGTTCACGGAAACCAGAAGCGGAACTACTAGCCACATTGTGGGCTTTGCCTCAGGGGATTCTTTTCAAGTGAAAAGGTGATACCATTCAAAAGGGACCACAAACAGTAGCCTTTGAAAATTTGTAGCTAGCCAAAATGAGAAGAATTAGCAAAATTTTTGATCAATTGTAGACCTCACAAAGGAATTCCTAAGAAGTCAGTGATGGTTTGGACTGCCTCCCACCTCTTCTCCGTCCCCCTCCATCAAGGCAGTTTGAAGATATTTGACATCTGTGTTCAAGTCTTTCTGCAAGACTCCATAAGTTTCTGACTTGGAATTCCTACTTCTCAGGAAGATTTGCCTTCTTACATTAACCTGTGTTTACTGTAAGTGAAAACAAGTAAATGTCTCAGACTGTCATTAGAAAAGCTCCAAACTACTTCTGGAATGAACATGTGAATAATGTCCCACATCGAAGTCTCCAGTGACAGTATGAGCTTCCTAGGAAAAAACACAGGATGTGATCCTGGGGGAGACTTGAAATCTCAGGAAACAAGCAGACGTGGAACAAACTTCCCAAACCTATCTTTATGCCAAAGGTAGGAAAATCCATACTCTGCGCTGGGAAGGAATCTACTGAGAGAATTTGATGTGCATGTGACTGCCTGGCTGGGACACAGGAAAACAGGAAGGCAGCTATAGTTACTCATTCTAAGGAAAGGGGCTTAGCACTACCAAGATAGGGAAGAATAGACATGGTGCACCCAGGAATATGGGCTGATGGAGTAAAATGAAGCTGAATTCTTTGATTCACTTTCCTGTCTCTAATTCCAGGAAATCATTAACCTACTGGAGTACAGGGAACAGTGATGTCTTTACAGCCACTGGTCCCACAGCTGCTGTCCCTGGTGCACAAGGCAGTTGGCAAGTGGAAAATTAAACTGATAGTTGGAAATGAAGGTGACTTTAACCGTAACTAGATAAGAGCAATAGCTGCATATTTATCTGGCGTCCTTTCATTTTACGTCCTTTACAATCACACTGGGAGTGTCCCCTCTTAGGGGACTTGGAAACAGGCTTTCCAGCCTTCTGGTCCCTTTTTCTAAGCAGATCTTCCAGCATAGCACTAACTGTGTAAGCCTTAAAATAGTCTAAGCTAGCTCTGCAAAGTGTCTCTGGCTTCACTACATGATGTGTGTCCCCTGGCAATCTGCAGCCCCATGAGCCTCATAGTGGGCTCCAATATGTCCACAGAGTTTTGCATCCTTCCAGTTTGGTGAAAGAGACCTGAGCATGGGCTTTTGAAGACCTATGCTTTGGAGCTGGGTGCCTATATGGAGATCTTAATAGTCCTTAAGTTAATTCTTAAGTAAGTTTTGTGCATTAAACCTGATGTGTAGGTCAGACTTTTCCTCTTTCCTTTCTTCAGAATTTGCAGAATATCCAGTCTCACCTGCTGTCCTTGTTCTGTCAGCTTCTGCTACTCCACATTACACAAGATTGCAGGATTACCATTTTTTTGCACTAAGTATTGATGTCTGATCTAGTTTGAGGCGACCTGATTAGTGACAGAGCAATCTTTGGTCAGTTGTTCATACCAGACTTGCAGTCCCATCTACAACCAATGTAGCCCCATCTCCATGCCTTACATCTGAACATCTCGATCCCTGAAAGTAGCAGCACAGACTTAGGAGGTATTCTGAGCCACAGACCCCATGCTCTGTAGGACCTTCCTAGGGCTGTTAATTTCAGGCATCTCAAGGAAGTGTGTGTTTGCAGCCCAGAAAGCCAACCGTGTCCTGGGCTGCATCAAAAGAAGCATTAGCAGCAGGTCAAAGGAGGTGATTCTCCCCCTCTACTCTGCTCCCATGAGACGCCACCTTGAGTACTGTGTTCAGATGTGGGGCCCCCAACATAAAAAAGACCTGGACCTGTTGGAGAGAGTCCAGAGGAGAGCCACAAAATTAATCAGAGGGCTGGAGCACCTCCCCTATGAGGACAGGCTGAAAGNGGTGACCCTTCCCATGGCAGGGGGGTTGGAACTAGATGATCTCTAAGGTCCTTTCCAACCCAAACCATTCTATGATTCTATGATTTTATGATTCTATGAAGTATTCCAGTCAAATGTTTTCCTGAACAGGAGCAACCTTGGAGAAAGCTCTTCCTGATACCCTTAAACTGATTGCATAAAAAGTGTGTTCCACAGGAGGGAATTCCCCCAAGGTTTGGTAATCCTGTGTCTGAGAAGTGCAGAGTCCTGATATACTGCTGGTCCAGAGTCACAGCAGGCTCATCTCAGGTGATATTAATTTAACTAAGCTGTATTTCTTCATCACACCAAGACCGAAGTGCTCAAGAAAAGCTGATTGAATTTGAGGGACAACAGTCCTGTTCCTGGTCAGTTTATGAAACTGTGATGAGCTCACTGATTCTTGGTCAAGGGTTGAGGCAAAACTAAAACAACGATCTAATTTTGGCAAAATAGGTGAGGACCTTTTCAAAGAAGCACTTTTTATTCCATTGGAAATTACTGGTTCATTAAAAATTAAATCTCCTGAAATTAAAGTTTTTTTTAGCTGAAACTTTATTTTAGGAAAACTTAATATTTATGATGGAGTATTCCAGCAAATTTGAAATGTTCGACTTGGATTCTCTGGGAACAACCATTTTGATTTGTTATTTCAAACCTTCTCTTTGTGTGTTCTTGTACACTTTGTATGTTATGAAAACAAACAGAAATAAAAGCTGAAGATTTTACTGAAGTGGAACACTTTTTATCAGCCTAAACCAATTCTATTTTTATAATTAAATATATACACATTGCTAAAATTTTTTATTTATAAATTATGCTTTTTTCTTTGAATGGAGTAAATAAATATTGTAGCATTCCCATCTGATTAGTAAGTTCCCTGTACATTCAGCTATATTTACTTCTACTGCTGCGCTGTATTTTTATGGGACGTCCTATGTAACAAATAAGGCAGTGGGCCAAATTCTGTTTGGATTTGTAGCAATAGCTGCATCAGTGGAAATTTTTACATTAGTGAGCCCATGTCGCCTGGTGCATAGCCACATGACTCACATTGTGCTGCTGAATCTGAGCACAAAGTCATATGATAGCATCAGTTTCTAGGCAGATTCAGTGGGATTCAGAAAGTTTCAGTGGGGAGTTCTAGTTAAATTTGATAACATGATATAGCTGTCATCGAATGTACAACTTTCCTTTTCATGTTTAAAATGTACTTGTAGGAGCTTTACTTAGAGCAGGAAAATGTGTGGTACTCATGTCTGAGTGCTGGCTCTGTTCCACATTAAATAATCTGCTAAAGTCGTTATGGTCTTTGATGCTGAATATTATATGAAACGTTTTACGGGGAAAGTATTTTTTAAGAAAAATTATCTAAAACATATAAAAATAGCTCTTTTAATTTTAAAAGGTTAGTAATAATCACAGCATCCATGAAAACCTCATAAAAACATTTCAGGGCCATTTATGACTTGAGTATTAATGACATACAGGAAGATAATTCTAAAACTAGTCTCTGGTCCTCAGTGACCTCTTGTTCCTACCAGTGTTCTCAGTAGGCACAATCCTTACACTTGATTAACCTCTTAATTACCTGTCTCCAGCACTTAAAAAAGAGAAATTCTGTATAAGAATCATCAAGTACATGGTTAGGAATAGAATGACTGGGGCATAGTGGAGTGATACCTCAACAATCAATGAAAGAGGAGCATAACTAGTGATTAGGGAGTGTCTGGACCTGGAATTCATCTGCCCTGACTTCAACATCTTAAAGAAAGTCATCCTGTCCTAACTTCCACATCTGCATGACTGAGAATGGTTGTTTCCTGTAAAAATGTAATGAAAATAATAACTACAGGGATTTTATAGGAGGAATATTCTAAGGATTGGAGATAGCTAGATAGAAGCAACAATAGAAACAGCAAAAAGACTTTATTTAGAACTTTTCCTGATAGTTTTCCTGTAGAGAATATGTCTCTAGATATGTATCCTGAATAATTTTAGAAACAACCTTTGTACAAACATCCCTTATCAAATCTCATGTGTTTCCATTATACAAGGAACAGTGTTCTCTACAGACATGTTATATACATACAATAGCAATTTATATTCCTCTCTCATCTGACAGAATTTGTGTGCTTCCCAGCCATATGTATAAATCGTCAAGGAAATGTGGAGTCCTCTGAGGTAGAAGCATCATGGATTTGGTGTATAACTGAAGATTTAACTACCCTTATGAAGTTTCCTGGATACGAATCAATATTCTGTGCTCCAGTAATTCATGTTTCTTTCACTTTGCCAAACAGACGATTTCAGAATTTTGGCCAGTATCTGGTGCAATTTGGATGCTGAATGTTAATCTAATATTGTTGATCTTTCTAAATATTCTTTGTTTTCTCCTGCAGGTGTGTGGTTGCATTATTTTGGGAGTCTCTATATGGATACGTGTTAGCAAAGATGCTCAGAAGGTAAATGTGTGTGGTCATACCAGAACCACGTAAAAAGTGGGAGCTACTGCACGCACTTTCATTTCCCATCTTCATTTCCTCAAATTTGTTATGTTTTTATTGAAGTGGTTTGTATGGGTAAAGATTAATGCATTCTATGATCTTTAAGATTAAACAAGATGGTGCAGATAGTCAGATAAAGTGATCGACATAAGCACAGACATGTGACTACAAAAAGGACCTTCTAGTGTTATTAATGTAGGTTCTTGCAGATACACACTGATTTCTGTTGGAAAATCTGTGTCTCTCTTCTCTAATGAAAACTAGTGATGGTTCTGTTATTGATTTCAGTGTTAGAATAATGAGGAGCTAAACTTTACAGTGCCTTTCCCTATTAGAATAGGGAATATGTATTCCTAGGGTTACTTCCATTTGTTTGTAGGGAATATTCTTACCTTTCTCATTATCTTCAATAACACAATTCTTATTTCCCCAGTAACTGCTACTCTGAAAGGGAGCAAGGATTTTTCCTTTCTCTTTTCAGTGTCTCCTTGAAACACCTTATCTTTTTTCCCCTCACATTTATTTAGAAAGAGTTTCAGAGACCCAAAAATCTTTACTTAGGATTAAAATGTCCTAACAGCCCTTCTGGAAGGGAGAAGAAAGCCCCTTAGTTCCCATCCTGGATTTTATCTGTGTTATTAAATTACTTCAGACTTTATGACTTTCCTTTTCTGCAAAGCTAGGGAAAATACAATTTTGAGGAGCCCTTGATCTTGCAGACATGCAGCAGAGGCTTGTCCTGTTGGTGCAAAGGCCCTTTGGCTATGTGGGCCCTGCCAACCTTTTGCCAAGGTTGTGCTGGCCTCTGACTTGCAGCTTGTTTTCCACCACCCTTGAGTGAAGCTGATTTCACAGCTTGTAGATACTTCTCCGAAAGGCACTATGCAATCTTGGTACTTTGGTGCTTTCTTATAATAACAGGAAGAACAATCTGACTCTAAGGTGTAAGCAGCATATTTCTTCTTGTGAATTTGGGCCATAGAAATGTAAATTAATTTGAAAACTTAGTTTGCATATTTCTATTTCTACAAAGGCTTTCTGGCCATAGAAGTGAAAACATGGCCAGGTATGACATAGAAGCATTTTTTTCAGCATTCAAATTGAGCCTTTAGTATAGATTAAATTGCAAATCTTCAGATCATCCCTCTGCTGCTCTACCACAGTCCATCAGTTAAGAACAATAATTTTTAAGTCAGTGTTTTCCCATCTGGAAATAAGAAGATGGTGGAGATAAGAAGATGGCTTTATGTATTTCCTGCTATTTGGCTGATGACATTCTGGCCTTTAGCCAGTCCCACATCTTTCATGACTGGCAGAGGATGGATGCAGCAGAATTGCTTTCATGATTATGTTGTGCCATGGGGTAAATTAGGTCATGGTGGAATGGCTCTGCCTTTCTCTGCTGTGGAGAAGAAGAATGACAACTTTCACTCCTCAATCAACATTTTAGAAGAAGCTAAAATTGCAATACTTGACCATCTATAGTATGATGACTCAGATGACACAATGGATCTTGGAAAACCATAACCACTATTATCCTTTCTTATTTTTTGAGAGCTTTCCTGTTCAGAAGAGCATATTTAAGTGTGTCCTAAACTGGTTTCCTGAAGTGATGCTTAGTACTCCCCAAAACCTGTGAATTAAGAGTAGACACCAAAATTGAAAGCATTTTCTCACATTTTTGCCTCTAGCCAGGCAAAGTTCCCATTCAAAACCAATGTATGTTTTGCCTGAGTAATAATCGAACAGACCATAGGGATTTGGCTGCTGATGAATAGAGCTTTCTAAGAATAAATAACAGGAGATTCAGTCCAACTTGGAAGGGGAAAGAACAACACATTCTTCAAATTATACTTGTCTATATACCTTTGCAATTTCCATCAGAAGATAAATGTGACAACTTCCAGACATTTTTGCTAATCTTGGCACCAGCCACACTGGAAAATATTCTTTGAACATTTTTCTCTATTTTGGCCTTTGGCCTTAGTCAGTCCTGTGGGAACTGAATAATTTGATGTTTAATAATATTGAGGTATATGAATTGTTTAGTTGAATGTCCCACACATCAAAATACAGTCTTCATCTCTGAGGGTAATATTAGAGATCATGACTGAAAAAAAAAAAAGCTGCTTTGGAAAATACATCCAACTATTTATCTAGTGTATCCAGCATCGCTCTGAGTAGTGTTCTCTCAGAACAGCCACAGAGTATGTTCCTGGCCTCCTAATGACAAACAGAGGTTTTGTTTCTTTAACAGTTGGTTAATGTAGGACAGATTTTGAAATAATCAATTTTGCTACTTCCAGTAAAAAGCAAAGATTCATCAACTGAAAACTGACTGAAAGCCACTTTAAAGACAAGAGATCTTTATTTACTCTGTAAAGTTGACCTTCATCTCATGCAGAGACAAAGACTGTGAAAAGCCAGGTTCTAACCAGCTCCCCAATGTAACATTTAAGAAGGGGGCATTAGAGTGTTTTCTATTTATGAATCAGAATTTCTCCATGGTTGCTAAGCAGTATATTTATCAGTTATGAAACAATTATCATGTTTGGGGGGATACAGATGTTTTCAAAAGGAGCTTCTTGTAGCTGACAGATTTTTTTTCCCTTCTCTTTTCAGGACCTGAATATAGATAGCAGCCTGTTTGCAGGGGTTGATCTGCTAATAGCCGTGGGCTCCATCATTATGGTCCTTGGGTTTCTGGGGTGCTGTGGTGCCATAAAGGAGAGCCGGTGCATGCTGCTGTTGGTAGGAAAGAAAATCATTTGACTGTCTTTAACAGGCCACAGCTATCTGTGATGGATAAGGTCTTTGCAAGTAGTATTAAATGAGGATGGGGGCCTTTTTGTTTAACCAAATACTTGATTACAATCATATATTTTCATTGCTTACCTTGTGCTTGAGCTGCTTCTGAATTCTAGTGTAGACAAATGATGGGTGGTCTCATCAACAAGAAGAGATGGTCCAGAGAGCCCCAAGCATGTCACTAGCTTTTTTTTCCATCAAGTCATCACTGAAGTTCCCTCCACCAGTCCTGCCCCACTACCTAGCCTATTTAATTTCATAAATTCCCAGTTTCTCCCTTTTCTTGTCCTCATAGAACATCCTCCCTGCCCTCCTGCCCAAAACCTCTCACCTGTGGAGTGCCCATCATGCCACTATTCTGGTGTGTGCTTGGTTTTCATCACCAGCTGAGAGCACTCTTTCTCAAACACCCTCTTTTCTCATTGCCAAAGAAGGAATAACTGGAGCAGCTCTGGCTGGAACTTCATTCTACCTACATGGTTATTCAAGCACATGAAAGTTTAACTTCACTTAGAAGAAATCGTATCATCTTGGTCAAAAGTACTCTAGCTTTCTCCTCCTTTTGTTTTCTTCCTAGTTTTTTATCGGACTGCTTCTGATCCTGATCCTTCAGATCACAGGAGGTATTTTAGGAGCAGTGTACAGATCTAAGGTACAGTATTATTCTGTGTTTTAATTGATTTCTTCCCAGAGTTTTGCTTCTATCCTGAAAACTAATAAAATGTTTGGACTTGCAGATTGAAACATCCCTTAATGACACTCTCCAGGAAACTGTGAAATCATTGCAAAGCTCTACACAAGAATCCAAAACGTTTCAAGAGCAGTTCCAGAAATTTCAGCAAACGGTAACTGAAATGTAACTAAAGGCAGGGATTGTTTCTATCTGTTCCATCTCTAGCATTTGCCTGTGCTTTGTTTTACAGATACTCTGCCATAGATCTGAATTTCATTCCCTAGGAAAGGGTCTGACTTAAATGCAAGTTAAAACACTATGGAAGGGGCTTCTGCTCTCTTGGACATGGGTTTTTGGAGATGATTTCTTTGTGCAAGAGTGTTTATAAGAGCAATGGAGCAAGGACACATAACATCCAAGTGAGGCTGACAGCTAAGCTCTTTATTGAGAAGGCTGCTGCTCTTTTATAACAGCTCTGCCTTCTGAAGGGACGTTGCTCCTTCACTGTGTACCAGCTAAGAACTACCCAGCACTCTTAAGGCAAGATTACCCCTGGGATAAGGAAAAATTCAAGAGTGTATTTCATTTGGAATATACTATTTCTATGAAGTCATTAAATGCCATACTTTCCTGTGTAAGAAAAGGGTAGAAAACATATGTTCTCACTGTACTTGTACCTATCCTGGCTTCCCCCACCTGCAGGACCCCAAAAGGTTGACACTTAGTGCCAGCTTGCTCTGAGATGCCACACAGAGAATACCCGTGATTCTCACTGATATAGTTGATGGTGTAGACCCCTGCCCCTCCCACTAGTACCTATGTCTATACATTGATGGAGTGCCTGCTGTTATTTTTTTTTCAGTCCCTAATGGGTGATGACTTTGATGGTTAGGCTATAAGAATTCCTATATTTTTAAAGGCTGCTGGTGTGAAAGAAAAGGAAGCAAAAAACAATATTTGGGTGGATTATATTACTTCCACTTCTCCTTCCTCATTCCACCTCTAGCCCAGTCCTCTGCTTCTGAGCCAGCTTATTTCTTCTGATATAATAAGCAGTTCCCTGGGGAGACGACTAAAGGGTGAGCAAAATGAAAAATCGCATAATTACTGTATTAATTTTTAAATAGACCAGGATTGCTTTATTATGTCCCACGGCCTTTGCTTTTATACGAAGTTATGTGAACATTTCCAGCTGCTTTTTAAAAGAGGGAGGATCTCAAACCCAAGTCTGCACCCCTGAGCTTTAGTGGCTTGAATAAAGCGGAGCATGAAGTGAAACTGCACCTGGTTTAGGTTTCACAAACCCCAAATGGAGCCCTGGCCTCTTCAGTCCGTTTCTAATTTAAAGGGCTAACTATCATTCAAGGTGGTTATTTTTCTAGATTTCAGAGTTTTGTGTGTTTTAATTTTACATTTTCAGCCTGGCTTTCCACAATGTGATATGTGGATATTATTGGAACTGTTACTTAACTTCTGCAAGTATAACCTGCAGAAAGAAGATTTGGTTCTCAAAAAATACTATACCCAGCACTGTTCTATGTTCCAGTTCCATTCTGGCACTGACAATTACTAGCTTTATAGTATTTTTTTGAGCACTGTATGATGAAAATCTGGTCTTTTTTTTTCTTTTTTTTTAAAGTTGTGCACTTTCATTCTTAGAACTGGCATGGAAATGTATGTAAATATAAAGGGCATTTGAGACATACCAGTTTGGGAAAACTTCCATGTGGGAAAAGAGGAAAGGAAATTTCTCCTTCATTATTCCTCTTGGCTCCCTCCCCTATTCTCCTCGAACTGCAAATCACCACTTTTTTCCTCATCTCCCCATTTCCTCCTTTATTGCAGAACCAGTGCTGTGGTTTGCTGAATGGAGCTTCAGATTGGGGAAGTAATTTTAATACTGGTATTGGTGGCAAAAAAGTCTGTGAGTGTGAAGTAAAGAACCCATCATCAGACCTCTGCGAGTTCTATCAAAACAGACAGGTTTATAAAAAGGTAAGAAAAATACAGTGTTCCACTCTTCTTCCCAAAAAGAAGTTTTAACCCAAGGTTGTCTTTGGTGTCTGGCATAATCAGCAGTTCTGCATCTTTCCAAAAAAGTAAAGTTTTGCCTTCTCTTTATTTGCCAAAATTGCACCTGTGCCATCTGTTATGAAATTATTGTTCCTACATTAAATACGCCACTGCTTCTTCTCCCTGGCATGCCTCTATTTCAGCTGTGCAGTCTGTGTGGTTACTGTGGGTGAAAACTATTATGGCTTTGGGGTCAGGCTATGCCCCTGGCTCAGAGATCACGTCAGTGACACTTTAGTTCTCATAGCTCCCTCAGAAGGTTATGTTCCCACCCAGAATCATTCTGGTGGTAGACATGTTAGCATGGCTTTCAAAGGGCTAAGGGATATCAAAAAATGAACACACTAAATGCAAGACATTTGGGGTTTTATAGTCCTTTAATAAAAAAACCACACACTCATTTTGCAGGATCTGCCGGAAGGAAACTTTATGTATTATAGGTTTCATGGCAGCATATTCAAAGTGTAATTTCCTACAACTACAGCCTTTTGAAAAGCTTGTGTCACTTAATATAACAAGGCAAAAATGTCTGGTGACAGGCAACAAGAACTGGTCTTCAAAAAATGGTAGGTGTGCAGCAGATATCTCGATTGATTGATTTCAAGATTTATCTGCCTCCAAATTTGGAGGCAAATTTTTAGAATGCTGGTGGTACAAACTTTGACAGTCTGTACCTAGCGCAAACCAGATTTTAGCAGATCTTCATTCTGGTTGTATCCTTCTCTAAATGCACAGCTCCTTTGACAGGTCCTGACTGAATTCTAATTTCCTCCCTCTGTAGTCCCACAGAATCAAATATTGTTTTAAAGCAAGGGAAGAGTGTGGTTAGGTAGAGGATGCCAGAACCCAATCTGGAAATAAGAGGCTGTTTGGGCCACATTTTAATGACTTTTTGGCCTCAGGCAAACCCTCAAAGGACACAAGAGAAGCCATCAGTGAAATGGCTGCAGGTGCAAGATAACGCTCACATGAACACACAGATTTCACAGTGGTGTTAGTATTAAAGACATTCAAGTCTTGTGATCCGGGAAAAAAAGATCTGAAATTCAGTGCAGTTCTGGGTCAACTTAAATAAGAGGCTTTTTAGAAGGAGAAGACCCATGTGTTTATTGTGAAGGAGGAAATATGGTGAAAAAAATATAACTATATTTGGGGGGAAGGCAGTTGTAATGTTGGAACAGTACTGCAGTTTTGATAGATTTAAGCCATACTTGGCTTTCCCTACTGTTTGCAAAAGGAGTATTGTCAATGCCTGGAGAAGATGTAGTCATCATAAGAACAGAGGTATGTATTTATTGAAAAGGGGAGTAGCTCTGCACAGAACTTCAGATATGATCACTCTCTTTGTCACAGCCCCAGCCCAAGA
Organism: Syrrhaptes paradoxus; assembly: GCA_013400615.1. Lineage (NCBI taxonomy): Eukaryota > Metazoa > Chordata > Aves > Pterocliformes > Pteroclidae > Syrrhaptes > Syrrhaptes paradoxus. The sequence goes on along the minus strand of VZTO01023427.1, from coordinate 70,277 downwards.
CCACCAAAGATTTGTCAAAATTAAAATTTAAGCTAGGTTTTATATCCAAATGTCATTAGTTGAGCCTGATTCTAATAATAAGCTTTGAAGTTTCAAATCCAAAAATCAGATTAGTGGAAAACTGCAGTTCTCTTTCAGCTCTGGTCGTTGCTGCATTGGCTCTTTCCTAGCAGCAAATTCTTATCAAGTGAAAGTAAGAATAAATGCTTCTGTCCTTGTCAAATGAAAATCATGCAAACTTCAGGCATTACAGCTGAATGTCTTCATTTGACATTGTACCCTTTTATGGCCAGCTACTGAATTCATCTACATATTTGGGAAGGCAAAGACTAGATATCTTTCTCAGAGTACAAGGTACGTATAGCTGTGTTCTTTCTCTTTGTTAGCAACAAGCCAGACTAAATTCCAATATCCTTTCTTTAATACAGAGAGAAAGAGTGTGAGAAGAGTTATTTTAGAGGATGCATTCCTAATAACCTTAGGATAATATTGCTTACCTACAGTTAATTGTTTTGTCTTATTTTTCAGCCTTGTGGAGATGTGATTGCCAAATTCTTTAAAGAGTATCTGCTCGTAATTATGGGGATTGCCTTTGGACTGGCTGTTATTGAGGTACCAGTATATACCATTAAAATACTTAGTAGCTGACAAGCAATATGTTCTACATAGAAATACACTGGGAATGGAATTAAAACACCTGGCTTGCTCAATTAATAGACAAGGGAAAACCACCTCTCACCTTAGCTATGATCTTCCTGTTATTTCGTATAAACAGTATATGGCTGTTGAGCTGTGAACTTCAGGTGGGATCAGACCACCCTGCTGCCTGTGTAAGTATATCACATGGGAGTTTTTCTGCAAAGATTTGACAGTCCTGGAGCTAGACTGTGCTTTGACAGTGAGTCCTGTGGACTGAGGGGTATGTATATGCCCAGTCTCAGGAAGACACAAGGCAGAAGAGCCAGTCTTTTCTTGCTCTTTCCCTTCTTTGCTTGAGGAAAAGTCATCTCATAAGAAAATTTAGTCCCTAAACTACATATTCTTATCACGGGGAAATTATGGTACAAAATTATTATTCTGAGGCATAATTTAGCCATCAAGATGGTGCGTGAATGTGCCTGAGTGTGCACTTGTGCTGCTCCATATATTCCTGTGTGTCAAAAAAGGAGAGGATATGAGCTTCATCATACACTGAAGGATACCATGCAAAATGTTCTCCTCAGAGAGGTTATCCAGTCAGCTACTTGATGAATGACAGACTTTGGTTAGAAGAAAATGACAAAGGAACAGGGGATTTCATCATGTTGCTTTCTTTGGTAATTTTCTTTCTTGTCACTGTTCCTCTGTGGTTTCCCTCCTCTCCCATCCCCTGCTGATGTATGTTTGAGGGAAAAGCAAAAATGACAAAAATTGTTGTGCAGAATTCAGTCTGTTATTCCAAGTAAAAACTTCTTGACATCATTGGCAGAGGATTGCTCCTCGTGGTAGAGGAGTGGGCAAGAGCTCCAACTCAAAAATACATTTCTAGGAAAATAAGAGTAAACAGGGAAGAGTTACGCAGCTGCAGCACTGGGAGAGGACAGGCCACTGGCTTCTTACTGGGCACGGGCTTATTGTTATTTAAGGTTCTATATGTGTGAGGTTAGGTCTCTTGCCTATATGTAGACTCTGGGGGAAAATAGGTGAAATACACCGATATTAAAAAGCCTTTAAAAATATAAGAAAAGTGCAAAATTGCATCTGTATCCCAAAGTTAAGTTATAAGTTACTTCGCTCTAGTTACTGGAGTTACATGAGTTTTAGCCTTTAGTTCACTGGCCATCATTCTTCCCTGTTCTCCAGTTGGCATTTTCTGTGGTGAGTGTGTCTCCCAATCATAAAAGGATTAGAAGACAACATGAATAAACAATATGAGCTTCATTTGTTACAAATTGTCAGCTGGCAATTTACACTCGATAAACATTTGGCTGTCCTGAAGATATTAACATATTATGACTTCTCAATTAATTGCAAATCAAAGGCCACCTGCTTAACAATCTCTCTGCTCTGGCAAACCCCAGGAAAAGAAGGAGACATGGAAAAGTGCTCCTCCCTAGCATTCTCCCTTCCCTCTGCTCCATTATGGCACTTGTGGGTTGTTAACAGCTTCAGCTTACCCTATTAGTGGAAATGATACTGAGGAGAAGGGCCCAGTTTCACTTGGGCGCAAGTGACAAGGCAGGCATGGTGTGTTTGGGAAACCCTGTTGGCTTATTCCAGCTGTCAGTCCATCCCCTTGTCTTAGCTGTAACCCTGGGCTCTCTATGATCTCTGCTCTCTTTTCCTTAAATAAATGAAGCATCATGATGTTCATGGCTTCATAAGTGTCAGTTGGACGCTTTCCGCTTTTGTGAAACACCTTCACAGACTGGTTAATTTTAAATCCAGAAGGAAGCTTTCTGACCTTCTGATCTTGCCAGCTGTCTGTCACAGGCTGTGAAATTTCACCCAGTAATTCCCACTTCAGAAGGTGACCCTACTGAATTTTATATTTCAGCCAACAGCTTTGTTAGTGGACTCTGTGTTTCTATCCCAAATCTATTGCTGATGAATATAAAATATTTGTTGCGCGATCATTTGCCACTCAAAATGGTGGGGTATGTCTGCGGATGTATGCCTGTGTACATATACACATGCATGCTTTTACACATATATTTACATGAAAGAGAGTGACAGTGGAAAAGAAGAGAGATTTCAAAAGGAAACAACCTTTAGAATATGCAATGAAATCAGAAGGTTCCTCCAACTTTCTTAGAAAATAAAAGAACAATTTTTTTGTCAGAATTTCACAACTATTTGCTGCTCCATTGCAGCTAACAACTTCGTCTTAACCTCTCAGAGTTACAGGGTACCTCATCCACAGAGGCAATACATCTTTTAAATAAATGAAAATTTTCCATTCTGTCTGCAGTCTTACCTGTGGTACATACTGATTTCATTAAAATGGTTATATTCTAGAGTAATGCTCTTTAAGAATTACATTGGAAAAGATCTTTTGTGTAGCAGATTTAGCCTGCATGTAAATATAAGACATTTGCAAACAAAATGTTCCCACTGTGTATCGGTTGTATCCTGGGATTTCCAGGACTGCCAAATAATACCGGAAATGTCTTTGTTTTCCAGATTATTGGTTTGGTGTTTTCTATGAGCCTCTACTGCCAGATCCAGAGAAAATGAAACTGTGGAAGTGTCAGAACGATGTCACCAGCCAAATGAAAGCCTTTGTAGATAGAAGGATATTTGGCTTAGCACATGCAGATAAATATATGCATGTCCCAGACAGATGTTCCGATGAAAACAGCAGCCCTGGTACGGATGGATGCTTCAGAATTTGCAAAATGACCTCCTTATACTTCATAAGATTTAACGATGTGAATGTGAATTTTCATTTGCAATAAACATCTTTGTTTATGTTTCTGAGGAGTTTATTTTGTCTGAAGACACCGTTTAAGTCATGTTGAGATTCTGAGTTCGCCGCGCAGTGTGCTGCATGGGTGTGTTACACCACCCGTGGCAGAGTCACCGTGAAGAGCTGCAAATGGATGTCACAGCAGCCGACTGGTCTGGGGAATCGCATGCCCCCAGTCAGCTTTGCCTGTGGGGCAGGGTGTTTTCATGTGAATGTGGCAGGTCAGTTTGACACGCTGTATGGTATATATGGTCAGGGTTTTTCTGCTTGGGAGAAGCACAGAGACTAACTTTCATCCCAATAGGAAGGCCACATTTCCCTTCAGAGATGTTTGAATCAGCATCCTGGCAGCTGAGGTGGTCGCTCTCAGGCCCAAATGATGCTTAGATTGCCTACGGGAGTTGGATTTAGTGGCACATGTTTTGCAAATATCCATCAAGGTTGAAATCCAAGCTTACGGGGAGGCAAGATGCACACAGAAATCATGAAGGTGTGACTTCGCCCAGAGCTGCTAAGACGCGTGGTGGGCTCCCCAGCAGTGGGTGGACAGCAGAGGACACAGCTGGCAAAGCCACAGCAGCAATACAAAGCACACCTGCCGTTGGAGTGACCAGTGCTTGCAAGTGCTGAAGCCCTGAAGCACTGGCAGCCCTGACTGTCACTGCCCACCTCCCTGGGGCTCCCCCCACCCTGCCCATAGCCCAGCACCCCATGTCAGCCCCCTGGGGCCATCAAACCCTGCCCCAGGGCCACTCTCCAGATCCCCACAGCCCTGTCCTGCTTGGCCGTGGGGTCCCACCAAGCTGGGCCCACCCATGGGCTCCTGTGCTGGGCCAGCCTCAGCCCTTCCCCATCCCCAGGGAGGTGCCTGATGCCCAGGACTGGGGCTGTCCCAGTGCCCCCTAGCTGCCCAGCTCCTGTCTGGGGTGGCAGGATGGCCCCTGGCTGCCAGGCCATCCTCTGCCACCCCAGGAGAGCCTGTGTTGTCCCAGTCCCCAGAGAGCTGCTGGCCCAAATGGCTCTCTGACAGAATGCAAATGACATCAAGAAGCATATTTTTGAAAGGTGTGAAGATGCCTATCGATGTCCGTAGGGATCTGCTGAGGTTTTCCACAGCACGCCGATGGCCTCAATGCTGTGCTTTAGGGGCTCGCTGTTTTCAATCAGTCCTGCCGAGGCCCCATATTCATCTTCAGGAGCATCTTTAAACACCTCCAAAAAGCTGCTGTTAAGAGAAAAGCACATACCGTGCTCTTCTACTTTAAGAACGCTCAAGTGTCCACAACTGTCTCAAAGCACACNTCAAGAAGCATATTTTTGAAAGGTATGAAGATGCCTATCGATGTCCATAGGGATCTGCTGAGGTTTTCCCCAGCACGCCAATGGCCTCAATGCTGTGCATTGGGGGCTCACTGTTTTCAATCGGTCCTGCCGAGGCCCCATATTCATCTTCAGGAGCATCTTTAAACACCTTCAAAAAGCTGCTGTTTAGAGAAAAGCACATACCATGCTCTTCTACTTTAAGAACTCTCAAGTGTCCACAATTGTCTCAAAGCACAACCAGGCTGCTCCCATCTTGACAGAGCCATACAACAGTTGCTTATAAATACATTAAAAGCTTTCTTTGAGTGGAGACCTTTGCCCATGCCTTATACTGGCAGGATTAGGTTCAGTTAAAATTCATCTGCAGCAAACACTTTCTTTTAAAACACATCCAGAGGAAAAGTTTCTGTTCTGTCCCCCACCCTTTCCCTAGCACTCAGATCATTAGGCCAAGCACTGAGAGCTGCTTTCAGAAATTGTCTGTCTCCCAGGAAATTCATCTAGCTACCAGACAGTTCTGGCACTTGTTCTTCCTTTTGCTGAACCTCAGAAACTGTGCCAGAAGAATTCAAACTTTGCTGGACCAGAGAAAAAGCATGACTCCATAACGCAGCTGTACTCACTGGAAGGAGAAATTCTGGCTTCTGGTTCCTCCTCCTCCACAGACTTTTTTTCCTGTGCATATCTTACCCGTGACTTGAAATCTTGGGAGCTGAGCCTGAATCACACAGATTATGGGATGGCAGCTGGACTCTAGGATTACCACTGCAGAAAAAGTAGTAAGTAGGAGGGCAAAACGCAGAAAGAATTGCATCTTCCTTGTCCTTCCACTCCTTCCCATTGGAAGGAATGTTCTCTTTGAACAAAGGACCAGAAGGTCTCCCGTAGAGAGGGGGCTCAGTGCTGTGGATGCCTAATGGGTGTACATGAAGGGGAAATTACAGCTGACCTTTTCTATGAGAAGTAGTTAGCTTCAGGTAGCTCTAAACCTGAGTATTACTGCTATGGATTTGTGATTAACATTGTCATAAGACTGTCACGATATACACTGGTTTGGACATCAATCCAATCCTGTATCCTGGGGGAGACAGATGTATAAAAGCAAGGTGTTCATACATGTCAATTTTGCTTGTCTACAGCTTGGTTTTGGATATAGCCCTCAAAATATCCTCCTTTTGCATCAACATAATGTTGTATGATACAAGAGACTTCTTAGTTAAAACTGTGGGGCTATTAAAACCAACTGCAAAATGTCATTGTCTTCAGTGAGGAACTTTGACACAAGAGTTTCCTCTGGAATAAGGTGAATAGTTCTGTTTATTTAGGTAACTTGTCTTTATTTCCGAACGTTTTAAGGAATAAAAATGAATTACTATGATCATATGCTACTACAGTTGTTTAAATGGGATTGAATCAATGAAGTCATTCAGAATATTACCAATTTGCTGCTAAATGTGTTTGCCTCCAAAACATGTCCATTTCCTTTGATGCTGCAAAACTCATTTACTTGTAATGTTCTGTAGACTCATGAAGTTTTCTCCTCCATTTTTCAAGGGAAACAGCAAAATATCAATCATAAACCAAAAAGAAATCTGTCTAGATGGGATTCATCTGGCCATATGCAGAACTCTACAGAGTAGAAATTATCTCATAGTATTGTAGAATCACAAAATGTTTTGGGTTGGAAGGGACCTTTAAAGATCATCTAGTCCAACCCCCCTATCAATTCTGAGCTATCTGTTTGGACTCCCCTTATAATCAATGAAGAGAAATAAGCACATTTAGGATTTGAGCCATCTTACACTAAAATAAATGTCCATGAGGTTAGATGAGTTATTTGCACTGCAGACAGGTGAAGTTGGAGTGAATGAATCCCACTTTGCAATACTGAACTTCTTAAAATCAATAGAAGCAGTGGTCAGTCAGGAAAAAACATAGGTGTACATTGATTATTCATTGATTCATTGATCTTTTAGCTCAGTCATAATCCAGCCTGCTAGGAACTGAGCCCAGCTGACTCTCTGGGCTGGTAGGATGAGATTCATCTGCTGTGCAGGAATATCCCTCTCAGAGCCTCGACACGGTAACAGAGATCCCAGCACCATGTAGTCTTGATATTCTTATCAGAGAACATTTTGAGTTAGCAATTGGCTCAAAGTAACAATGGGACATTTTTTTGGAACGCACATCCACTTTTTAATCATGATGTCTGGAATCACTGAAATGGAATTTGACAATAAATCGTTGACAGAACAATAAAACCATAAGGGTTTTCTTTTGTGGGGTGTTGGGGAAGATCGATTTTGTTTCTTCACAACAATCTCATCCAGTGTTAGGTTCCTCTCAATGTTACCCAATAAAATCAAGCATACAGAGGAAGGACAGTCGGCCAAGACCTTAGTGCTTTGGAACAGTGAAGGGAGAAAAAGCATATATCATTATAATCTTAAATAGTACAAGAAAAAGAGTGGTAGGAAGAAAGAAAATGCATTTCTGCCTTTGCTAGAGGAGCTTAATCCTAATTTAAAACCAAGTCTATTTAACACAAACTGGCAATCTATCATGTCAAAGCCAAACAACTGTTTAATGGCAACAGATAAAATGTCATGCCGGGGTCAAACTATCTCCAAAGAATGATTTGTTACATCATTTAAGGGATTTCGGAGGAACGTGTTGTTCTCAGAAGGGATTGCATTTGGAGGCATGAATAGAAAAAGAAAGAAGTTATAGTTTATGATAAAATATGAGTCAGTAAAGCAATGTGAGGAATGCCATTAAACAATGCAGGGAGCATTAATAAGCCCATTAATGGAAACAAAAAACAATGAAGATAAAGACAGAGGCAGACAGACAAACCAAAAAACCATCAGATTTTCAAAAACGGAAGAAGAATGAAGCAAAACAGAGCAGGTTAATTTGAAAGGAAAAACAATAAAGATATTGAGCTTATCAAGATCCAAGGGTTTGCTGCACTCAGCTTAACATGAGGGGAATTTGGCCGCAATCCACCTTTGTGTCCTGGCTGTCATGTTGAAAGCCATTTCAACCTGTTCTTCATGTAGTGACAGATCTGCCCCAAATTCAGCTGGCTGTTAGGGCCCCTAAGAAGCTGGTATTGAAGATGGAGCTCATCAGAGCAGAGCTGGTAGCCAAAGGGTGCCCCAAGAGACAGCTCTGTTAGCTGTTTGGCCCCCAGGGTGCGGGGAGAATGAGCTCAAGGAGCTGGAGCCGCTGGCTTTCCCTCTGGGAAGGACACCAGGGCACTGCAGATCTGACCCAAGTATGTGTAGAGACATGATTAAGTGAGGCAGCAGAGTTTATTTTTAAATTAAGATGGAGGATGATCAGTTTAAATTCTGAAATAGGATTGAAACCACAAAATTAAAAGTCATTTCTTTGGCTCTGCTGTAAGACCTGTCCTAACTGCTTAGCCAAAGGTTTTCTGGCATAGGAGAAAACTCAGCTGATTTATGCTGGATTCAACCCTCCTCATCTGAGGGGATATTTGACTCTGGGATGTTTGGGTCAGCCAGTGATAGAGAAAATACCTAATGCTGCTCCAGGCCAGAACCAAAACCTACCCCTGCAACAGTTCAGGCTGGGGAAGAGGCCTGGACACGGCTCCTCCAGGAGGGAACCAGGCTGTGCCAACCTGGGGAAATGTTACATTAGGACTTCATCAGGGACCAAAGGGAGGCTTGGAGCTCTTCTGGCTTTATCCATGGCAATTTGATTATTCTTGATAATTATATATCAAGAAAACTGGCAGGTTTTCTCTCCAGCGCTGTCAATAGCAATATCCTCACCCTTTCACTGAAGGGCTCTCTTTTTGTTCAACGGTTTGTATTAAATTGCTTTTTCTTCTTTTTAAGTCTGTCGTTTTTGAACTGAAAGCTGACCCTGAGTGTATTTTGCAAAATGCTGAGCCTGCTTGGTTTTCTTGGGGAGGCAGAGGGGTGATGTCATTCACCACTTGATAGGGTTGAATCCTTTATCTATCTGAACTTGGACACTGGGGAGGAATGGGAAAACGATGCCTCTCCCTTTCTGTCTCAAATCCACTTACAAATCTTTCTCCTTGTAGAGAATAACAAGTCTCCACAGCAATATCCCCTTACCCCTAGATTTTATAAAATTAGCTCAAGCAGTCCAGAATTCTTTAAAACACAAAAACCATAGAAGCGAGAAAGGCATGAAGGAATAAGAGGCAAGAGAGGTCCTTGGGCAGTAAGAGGGATAAGAGACATATCATATTCTTCCTTTCCAATCTGTGAGGAGCTCAAATTCGTCTGGTATAATTCATCAGAGATACTCCAGTTTCTTAATCTACATTAACCTGTGCAAGATTGCAAAAGACTATTGAGCCCTTTTTCTCATAAAAACTAAACCAAGATGTGCTAATGGACTCACACACACAAGGCTATGTAAGAAAACCAGGCACTAAATATGGACAAATGCAAGTGCTCGCTCAGGAAGCTTCATAAAACAGTCTCAAGGCATTTCAGCATACCAGCTCTTTATGCTGAAAGTCTGTGATCTCGCTAATGTAAGGAGGTTAATTAGTAGAGTGGGTTCCAGGGGTTGTATTAAAGAGCCCAAAGCGTCAGTAGTTTCACATCTGCAATTAAATGAACATAATGTGTTTCTGAGCTGTTTCAAACTGTGCTTTTGTGGTGGTTGTTATCTAAAAGGTTTGTCAGATCAGCTAAACCCAGGCTGATATATGAATACTGACTATTTTGCTGCTGTAATACATTTTCTTGCTAAAGTTTCAGCTGAATATATTACTTCACTGTAATACAAATGTTTCTTAAACTCTATTTCATTATATTCATGAATTAAAGCAGCAGCTACACTCTGAACCATTAAATCTATCATTACTCAACTTGACATTAAGTTCTTTATTATTACAGTTAATTCAGACCAGGAAAGATCTTTTGTAGATTTGATTCTGCTGGGGATGAGAAAGGAATAGAATGCACTTACTACTGTCTCTGTTTAAAAATTATCTTTTAGAATATATTGGGTTTTGTTCAAAAATTTTCAAAACCATCTTTGACTAAGGCTTAGCATCTGTGTCATTGATTATCAGTATATTAGGAGTAACAAATAATAAGAACTGGAGCCATGGAAATTAATGTTGGTTGTTCATCAGGGTCTCCATTATTTATTTCTGTTTTCTGCCTGGAGAAGTGTCTACTGCTGCAAATACAGTTGAGATCCTCTGGCATAGGATCAAAACAGACTCCTTCAAGAATAGCAATGACTGAGAAAATTGTTTAATAACAAGAATGAATATAGCAATGATGTGAATAGGAAAAGGAAGGAATATTCAAAAGAACTATACCAGCTCTGCCTTGGTGTGTAGGAAATGAATTGCGATCACTTCTCCTGTCACTGTAGCAAAGGAGTTGAGAGCACACTGCCTCAATACCCGATCTATTGCAGTCCCATATATGTTTATAGAACAGAAACGGATGGGGTGGGGACCCAGGATCACGTGGCAACAAGGCTCAGAACATCAGAAAAAGAAGTGAGTGAGGACAGCATGCCGAATTGCAACTGAGAGAGGAACACAGGGAACCAGAATGTGAATTACATGAACTGGAATGCTATCAGAGTGACAAGACAGAAGTTTACAACCCAACTTGATGCGAAGTGTGATGGATCTCTTGAGCCTCTTGCAAACTGATCAAGGACTGGACTGTTTGTCAGCACAAATGAGAAACTACAGACTACTCACTGAACACAACAGAGTGTGCTGAAAGGGGAAGGAAATGAGGGCTTGTTTTATAGTGGTTGGATTTCAAATATGTCCTCTGTTCTAAGAGACATTCCAGATTCCGAAAGGGTTCGTCACATTAAGTACAGGAAATTGTCTGTCAGATACGGTTTTGGGTACTGTGATCGTGGTACAAAGGATCCAGATGTGCTATCTCTGACATGCTTAATACCATAGCACAAACAATTAGGATGAATTACCTTGTAATTTAAGACTCTGCTTCCATTCTATACATGGACTCTTATGGCGACATGAGAAGCTTCCTGCTATCACCTTTTTTGTATTATTATTTCTCAGTTTTTCAGCCAGTGGAAAAAGCATTTGAATCAATAGAATAAAGAGGTCATCCTGGAGTACAGTATGGTGAACTTGTTTAAACATAATTTTTTAAATATATATACAAAGAAACACACAGACCATCTGAGAAAAAACAATTGCCTGTGGTTTTAGCATAAGTGATGTCCTACAGATGCGAAAAGCTGTGGACAAAAGACTTCAAGAGCAGTTTTTTCAGAGCTGAAATTGGCTCTGCTTCAAATATTCTCAAAAGACTAATTTTTTGGGGATGGCAGTGACCGTAAGTTGATGTTAATAGTGCAAGTCAATTTTAATAATGCTTGGCTCTAACTGCAATAACCACAGCAATGTTATGTAAAAGGAACAACTGCCATGGATTTCATGCTGGTGTAGAGAATTTTGTGAGCAGGTGGAATGGGTTTTACATCTTCCAAGGGGACACTTGAGGTATTTCTGGTCATATGGCAGCCATTCCTGAAGTTTGAAATGATAGGTGATATAGCTGGTATAAACTTTCTGTGCTTGCAGATCCATGCTTTGAATTTATTCCTATTGTCTGATGTCTATCACTTTAAGTTATATTGGAATAAAAATGCATTAGACAGCCTGAAACTACGTAGGCAGAAACAAAAAAAAAAATATACAAAGAGACAGAGATGAAAACAGAAATGAATATTGACACTTACTCAAGAAATGCAGGCCAGCAGACTGGATATTTAGAGAATATTTCACAGGGAAACATAGTTTATGCACTAGTGCATATTACGGACCATGACCATCAAATCACAAACACTCTAATTTGTCTCCAAATAGAGAAAATATAGAGGTTCCCTGATCTCTTCTGAATGTCAGTGGATCTATTTGTCAAATTAAGATTGGATAAATTAAGTGGGATTCAGTCCCCTAATGAAGCATTTAGTGCCTTTTAGACTGCCAAGGCCTTCTGCCTGGGCTCCAGGTGCTGCTTGATGAGACCATGTGTATCCCTTAGGTCCTGTGTCACACCTGGGAGCCCTGCACAGATTTCTTCCTCACCTTAGCAGAGCTAAAGTGAGACAATTTACTTTAAGGCTATTGATTCACTCTCTTGGTCCCCTAGAAAAGGATTTGTTATCACTCGACTACCAGTGACCTGGGTTATTGCAACAGCGTGCCTTGAGAGAAAAACTAAAGGTTTAGAAAAGTTTGGTTTATGCTGACAACAGAACGATTGTGTCAAAACCCTGCTGTGAGTTAGATATCCTGTTAGGAACGCTAATGGGGCTACACTGACCTCACACCACGCTGGAAATAAGAGCACAGTATGCAGTCTTTGGTCTGAAGCTGTTGACCCAACTATGAGAGTGAGAAATGGACACAAATACTCTTGTGGAACTTGTGGATTTAAGTGACTTGTCCACATGAAGATGTGACAGGGAACCAGCAAAGCCATGGCTGTTATGATTAAATAAACGGAGATAAGGCTGCAAGGAAGAGGATAACTGAAATATTTTAAGGCTGTAAAGTGTAGTTTGGCTACCCTTCCTATTTTGGGGCTTTGTCACACACGTGGGAGCAACATTATGCTGTCATGGAAAATCCTGGGCACTTTGAAACCCAGGTGGTAGAAGAAAGCAAGGCAGCAAGGGCTACCTTGGTTCATGCTCTCCTGAAGTTGTTCTGAGTCATGTCCATATGCACTGGACAGTTTTCTGTAGCAATAGAGCCACAGGACACATGGAAAATTGTGACCTTGGCCAGGATTTTACTTTCCATTGGTTCTCCAGGGTATATGTCTTGCATATATCTTGTATGCGGTATGTGTCTTGTTGCTCTAATCAATGTAATGGTGTTGCTACACACTTTGCAAAGCTCAGGAGGTTGCCTGTAGCCTAGATTGAGACAAATTCTATCAAGGAAATACAATTATTCAGGCCCAGGTGCACTGAAAAACGTGCAAGCCATCACTAGAGATATGGGTTACCGTGGCCTCCATGCCAGCAGCCTGCTGTCAAGCACAAGATACAGCTCAGCACTTGGGCCACACTTCAAAGCTTAGCATCTGCCTGCAGCCAAGAAACGTCCACCCCACTGGAGTACGGATAAGCACTGTGCATGGAAAATAAGCTTTCGCAGTCACCTTATAAATTGTTATTTTTACTTTTCTGTATATTTTTGCAAATGTTAGAGAGCAGAATTAAGAGTTAAGGACTCTGGGGGGCAGGTGAGGTGGTAGCAGACGGGATGTATTTGCAGAACAGTCAACTAATAAGGTATCAGCATCATTTCATGGGTTTTTAAACCGTGTGGTGTTATTCTTTTCTGAAGCTGCAGAATTCTGTGGAGGACGGCGCTTGTTAATTGTAAGCACTCAAACAGCTAAAATGGCACATTTTGGTTTCTTAGGAATGTATCTACTTTTCTAACAAAAATTGAGGAATATCAGTCCAGTGGCCAGATAACATTCAGAGGCAGGAGTCCATGCTCAAGCAGATACAGTGAATTCATGCAAGCTCAGAGTAGCAACAAAGAGAGCCACATCACGATCTTAGGAAACAGAAAACTGTTTTGTCCTATTTACCCTGATTTAGATTAAGGAATATGTGGGAAATCAACAGTTTGAAAAAGTGAGTTAGTGTTTAGGGCGACAGTGCTGTGCCATTTGTGGAATAATAATGTTCTCTTTAACACAGAAAATCTCCTTTACCCAGGAGACAAAATGGGGCCAAATCCTCATCTGATGTCAATCAGCATGATTCCTTTGCCATTAGCATGGCTCCAATATGTTCAGTGGAGCAATAGCAATTTACTTCTGCTGAGGGCTTTGGCCTTCTGTCTCATAGCTCAAAGAAATTAAGCTGCCTTCCAAGTCTTCTGACTGAAGCTGTGTGCAGTTTAAATCTTCCTGCAAAAAAAAGCCTGTACAGATATGTTTTTCCTTTCTGTTTCAAATGATTTTGCACATTCATCATACGAGTTTAAGGGAATATGTCTGATATTCATCAAACCATAGAAAACCAAAAAATGTTCACAGGTTTATGCCAATGACCCATTTTGCTGTAAAAAACAATAATGCACTTAAGATAAATTAACTTTGCAGAAATGTTTGCTCTTTATTTTTTATTTTTTTTAATTTGCAATGAAATATGAAACAAGTTAACATATGAGCCATTTTACACCTTATTAATAACATTTTGACAGCCCTGCTTTGAAGGTCTTTTCAAAATAATGTGAAAATCCAATAAAATTATGCCAATATTATTTTAAGTTTAAAAGGCACCCTTTTTCATCTTTGTTTTTTCCTTGGTTATGTTTAAAATGGCCTGTCTTAAATTTGGAAAACCCTGTAAATTCACAGTTAAAGATATAACTCTGTCTTTATTGAAACTAACAGTTTTCTATATTGCTTTAACCTAAGACCCCAGCTCATTATCTCATCTCACAAATCAGGTAAACTATGATGCTCTTACAAAAAGGGAAACTATAGAAATTACCATTTTACGTGTTACATACTGAGAACATCCCACACAGATGATGATAGTCGCTGAGATCAGGAGTTTTGTACACTTCCTCTTGCTGTGATTAGGTTTTGCAGTTATTTTGCATACCTCTGCCATCACTAGAGTTAACTTTTTTATTATGTGAGGTACTGGGTAAGTTTATGCATTCAATTCATTTTATACTTGTTATGGTAGGCCTAAAAACCCCAGTCTTCCATACGTGTGGGTCTCACTTGCAACTGGCTGCTCCCTAGGTGGTGAATTCACCTTGGAGGCAAATATTGCTGAAGACCAATAAGCAAGATCTGTGAGAAGCTTACGGGAGAAAGAAAGGGCCTGAGAGGGGCTGGTCAGACCCTGCAGTGAGGAGGACCTGCCCATGAAGAGGCTGAAAGTCCCAGTGGCAGGAGGCTTTGAAGGGACTGGGTCAGGTCCCTGTTGGAGATACTGAACTGGTACTATGAGAGCCAAAGCTCTCCCTAGGAGGAAGGAAGCAAGAAATAGTGCCGTTAGTTTGGAGTTACTGACATACTGGCACACAAAGTGGTGTACTGGCTTATGTGAGGGAGGGGAACATGAGGGAGTATGAAACATCTTGGACGAAGGGTAATGGATTTAATCTGGAAGAGGGCAGATTTAGACTAAACATTAGAAGGAAATTATTTACTGTGAGGGTGGTTAGACACTGGAACAGGTTGCCCAAGGAAGTTGTGGATGTCCCATCCCTGGAGGTGTTCAAGGCCAGGATGGATGAGGCTTTGGGCAACCTGGTCTAGTGGGAGGTGTCCCTGCCCATGGCAGGGGGGTTGGAACTCAATGATCTTTAAGGTCCCTTCCAACCCAAACCATTCTATGATTCTATGATTCTATGATTCTGTGATTCTGTGAATCTATGATTCTATGGTATGATTCTGTATGATCGCGGAGCAGGTCTGCCTAAAGCTTCCTCTTAGTTTTAGGTTTCCCTGCACCTTCATCACCTCTCCCTCACTGACCCCGTAGTCATGGCAAGAAACTTCCTTGTAACTTGGGTTCAGTGTGGCCCTGTGATTGGAAGATGCGACCTCATGCATCCCACTGTGTCAAATGTGATTGCCACTTTGGAAGTGAAGAGGGGAAAAGTCACAAAGGGTGAGGACATGGTGAACTGTGGTGCTGGCTGGGCTGGGAAGGATCTGACGGCAGGTCTGAATCAATAAGCCCTCATAAGGAGGAAAGCAGACAGCATTCCCCAAAGGAACTACACAAGATGACCGAAAGAAGCTGTTTCCCAGAAGAACCCATCTATGCTAGGGCTCTGCTGGCATGATTGCGTCAGCAAGTCTGGAAACTCCTAATTGAAGTACAGCTCCAGTGGCCAAACTTCAGTGCAGATCGAGCCTCAGAAAGGGCCAGGACGCTCTGATGCACTATTTCCAGTGCAGGTCCCACTAGATTAGGATGTGTTTTTCATTTGAAGTTGAGCTACTCTAACCCAATTCCCTCCAAACAAACAAACAACTGAACGAGTGAGCAAACAACCCCGTGGGAGGGATGGCTTATTCGTGCGCAGCGGGGAGCAGAGCGGGGTGGGGACCGACTGGCTCCAAGCGCCGGCACTGGGGTTGTTTTCTCCTATGACTTTTATCCTGTTTGTCACTGTTACTAGGGGTTTACAAATGGAAAGCAAACATCTGGTCTGGTTTAATACCAACAGGAAAGAAAACTGGGTATTAATTTTGATATGACAGTAAAGCAGTTTGATAGCGCTCATGCTGACAGAGCCGCCACACCATTTACAATCTCTAAAACTAAATTGATTTTCATAAAACCCTCGCAAGATCATATTAGGGCTGACAATTAAGATTATAATGCAGCCTAGACTGCTAAGGAGCAGTAAATTTTCCTGGAATTTGATCAGTCGGTTACACTGATTTTATATTAAGTTAGAGAAATTTTGGGTTATGTAAAGGCAAAAGGAGTTTAAATCTGTTTCATACATTGCAGCACGGTCTCACTGATTAAAAATACCTGGACCTCTTCCAAACTTGTCGTCATATTGGCTACATGACTGTTATAAGCAAACCCCTGCAAACAGAAAGATCTGAAAGTTCAAAGCTTATTTAACTCGAGAGTGCTTGTAAAAGGGGAAAAATGCCATTTCTGCATGGAATAATGGCTTGTAACTTTTCCAGCATTATTTTTTCATTAATATCACCTGAATCTGATATGCATGTTTCACAGCAGACTCTAAATAAGAAATCTGGTACCTTTTGGCCTGTTATTCCTGTACCATCTGGCTAACAGGTACTGTACTGTTCCTGCAGTGTGACGCACCAAATAAAAAAGTCAAATCTTTTTAAAGCCACAATAAATTTCCCAAATGAGTTTGTGTGAAATGTTAAAAAGCAGAAGATAGAGGTTTTGGGTTACATTGCCTCTAATTTGAAAGGGGGATAAGTGGAGCCAGGTGGGCTACTTAGCCAATACCTGCCTGTTCCAGCTTTTTGAATCTGTGAACATTACACCCGGATACAGATGGAAATTGGAAACAATAAATGATTATTACAGAGACTTTATCATCCTGTAACTCGTGCACAAAAGATGAGCCACTCTCAAGGACACTTTGAAAGTGTGCTGCTTAGGCATGTATCCGGACAGATGTACGGAAGTAGGAATGTGCCATATATCAAATGGGAGGAATAAGATTTCTTAATTCCACCGTGACAAGCACAAGTATCTTTTAAAAAATGAACCTCCCCTTCTCAGCATTAATCTAGTTTCCTTCTGATGTCTCTTTTTTGGTTAAGATGAGCATCCACCCATTTCCAGAAATCTGCTAGTCCACAGCTGGAAATGGGGGATGGTATAAGCAGACAGATATTAAGAACAGAGGCTCACGATAATCTTAAGTACCATACATAGAGGTAAACTCAGTTAGGTTCTCCACTCCCTGAGGCCACTTCTAAGTCTGTGTTCTCATTAATGTTCAAAAAGCTACATTTCAGGGTAACGACTGCAAATAAAGTCAGATCAGAAATTACTCAATGGCATATTTCCCCATTGACTTGTCACAATCAAAACTTTCCACATGGATAGCCTGACTTTGCTGAGGAATGGATAGGAAGCAGAAAAATTTCTATCACAAAATATCCAGCTTTCTTCCAACTTGCTTGGCACACACAATTACCCTGTGACCTGGGGTTCCCACTGCCCATCCCCTACCACATGTTGGGAACAGACGCTGAAGGAAAACCATGGCTCTGGGGGCCTTGGCAGCAGCTCAGTCCAGATCCATCTCAACCTCAGGTTAGCCAAATCCTTCTGCAGAAGTCTGCGCCTTTTCCCAGGAAGGCAGCCTGGACAGGCGTTAGCACCATGCAGAGCTAGGTCGGGGCTTTCCTTTGGAATTCTTGAGTTCATGACAAAACAAATGCTGAGGCATGAAAATCCTCAGCAGGATGGGATGAGCTTCTCTGCACATCTCTATAACCTGCTGACAGGCTCTCCCTTTGGGATGGGAGACCACCCCAGTGAGCGCAAGTCCTGATAAACCTTGTGAGTGCTGGGCAGGTCTTCCTACTTTTGCCTCTGAATATCACCTATGTGAAGAGGTTTTATATTTACATTTAATTTAAGACAAGTACATCAAGTGACTGAGCATCATGATGGTCAGCACTGCCATGTTAGGGGCTGGGGTGAAGAGGAATACACAAACCCAAGGTAGAGGTCCCAGTCAGCTGTACCCTCAGTGGAGCACGAGGGCTGTAAGGGCATGGATGGCCATAGCCCATACCCTACAGGCACGAAGGTGGGCACCCTGTCGGGACAGGGGTGGGTGCAGCACCCACCTTGCTCCTGCATGGGGATCCTGCTTGCACAGCTGGGCTTCACAGCCCAAGAGCTTTCCTCAGGAGCCTGAGTCACTCCTCTGTTATAAGGGACAGATTTTACTCTCTTACAGTATTGCAAGGCTTTCTTAAAGGTTCACTGAACAAAGTGCGTATACTTTGGGTTAGACAGGAGAGGGCAGAGGATTCACCATGCTGGACTTTGGTGACTAAATTTGCTCATGGCTTTTTTCTGCCCCTCAACCTCATGCCTTGCCACTTTTCCACTGTCTTGTTGTCAGCCTTCTTTACTTCACAATGGTCAGCTCACTTGAGCTCCTTGTAAAGTGTCACCAAGCTCTGCAACACAGTAATTAATTTAAAGGGCAGAAAGAAAGCGTAGTGATGGGAATAATGCAATTCTTACTCATTTTCTCATAATTTTTCTTTTCTCTTAGGGAAAACAAAACATGAAAGTCCTGGAACAGCAGGACTGCATTAAAAACAAAAACAAAAGCCTCTTCCAAAATACCTCCATGTATAAGAATGGGAAATTATTCCTTGCCATTAGATCAAATTAGGATATTCCACAAGATGTAAGACTTAGTTCAGCAGGAACTACTGGAATGAAGTGCGGTGGAAAGCTTAACATCATCTCTATTTAAAAGGGGAAAAAAAGAAACTTTACAGATCTGATCTTCATTGTTTGAGAAATGTAATAGTATTTTCAACATTTGTATTCATTCTGAATTAGTGGAAATGCCACAAGTTTGATAATTTTTTGGCCTAGGACAGAAAATGCCAGTTTCATAACAGCCGTACACGTTAACATATTTGTTCCCTTTGGGGTATTTGTATGTCTTACCAGCTTAAATAGCTCCACTACTTATAAACTAGTACACAAACGTCTAACAGATGTACAAGTTCACATGAGAAGGAATAAAAAATGCTCAAAACCCATCACTCTTTCACAACTAATCTGCTTTAATATACGAAACACAGCCCACTTGTGCTTCCTTCACTGCAAATGCTTTCTTACTCTGTGAGATCCCTGAATCCCAGCCTGCTCTTTGTTCTTTCATATTTGAAATAGCTGTTGGACTTTTAGAAATGCCCCATCAGCCTTTTTTAATTGTCTCATGAGACCCAGGATTCTGAACAAGCATAAATAAATGCCTTTAAAATGTCCAAGATTGATTTACTGGGAAGACTGAGGTGGGTACTTTCCTCCTTATACAACAGCAGAGAAGCTGTGACCCCAAGAGGTCCTTTCCTCCCCTTATCCACAATCATGTGGCATCCATCTCTGAACAGTCTGATTTTCATTTACTTGGCACATTAACCTGCATCTAAACAGTTTTGAGCTCCTGGTTCTCCTTCTTCCTGATTCCTCTCTTTTTGTGACTTTGGGCCAGAGCTGTGTGGAGCTGATGATTCTTCTTTCTCTTACCTCCTGTTTACCACGTCCCTTCTCCAGGGAAGAAACCAGTCTTACATGCACATTTAGGATGTGTCTATGTCACACAGTGTGGTCCGGCAAAGAGGTGGCCAGAGCAAGCTGCGTGCTAACAAGCACACGCAATATAGCACAGACATCTTCGCAAAATATATCAGTCTGCAGTTTTACCAGAAGACAACTTTATCCTCAGAAGTACAATAGAGTAGTTTCCCTGCACTGCCATATGAATGAAATAAGCTTTACTGCTTCTAGTGCCCAAGATCACTTATGGTCAAGATTTTAGGTTGGTACAGCAGCGGTTTGTGTGGCATCACCTACATAATTCAAATTCAGTTCAGCAGTGGAGAATACTTGGACTGAGCAAATCACTCAAGTAAGTTTCTCCCTCCCACTATTGCACAGCACTCTTGTGTGCTGTATAACACCAAAATCATTCTTGTATTATTAAGCAACCATGTATTTTATGAAAGAAGAGAGGAAAATACTTCTAGACCAATTATTGGTCCATGCTTGCAGCAGGGTAAATGAGGAATACATTCCTGTCACTGCAGGAGACACCTCAGTGCTCTGCTGAGCATCCATTACCTTTACCATCATCGTTTAATTAGCTGTCAGTTAAATGACTGCAAGTGCTGTACCCTTAACAGTGCTGTTGATCTTGCTGCTTTACTGGCACCAGTGAGACCTAGATCAACTGGGATTTCCCCCCAAGTTCTTTGCTGCAGATCCTGCCTATGGTTTTTTGGGTTATCTCTTCTCCTTTGTCAAGAAAAGCAGTAAACAAGCTGGTAAATATGTCCTCTGCATTGTCAAAGTGTAAAGTTACACTGCATCTGTACTTTTTTCTTCGTTTTGTTTTTTAATTATCTATTGAGTTTGTTTGTTCAAGTTAATTAATATAGTATGTTATTGTTATGTAGTTACGCCAAAAACACTTCACCAGAAATTTCATAAATGTTTTCTGGTGTGTTGCCCAGGTTCATGTGGTTTCACTTTTTCCCTTCATATAGAAGAAAAGCACGTAGAAGATAAAGATCTTAGGGTTAATACAACCAGAAAAAGCCCTGGGAAGATTCCCTTAAACAGCCAAAAAAGGAGTTAATGAAAAATCAAGTACAAATGAATTATTGTCTGGCTGGCTAACAGTAAAGCTTTAAGGTCTAGATCGCAGCTTTTATTTGCAATGGTAAGCATTTATCCTCAGCAGGAATCCAGC
This sequence comes from Syrrhaptes paradoxus, assembly GCA_013400615.1. Taxonomy (NCBI): domain Eukaryota; kingdom Metazoa; phylum Chordata; class Aves; order Pterocliformes; family Pteroclidae; genus Syrrhaptes; species Syrrhaptes paradoxus. The sequence continues at coordinate 49,464 of VZTO01023427.1, read as the reverse complement.
CAACTTTTGGGGGGACTATTTGTGTGAGAAAGCACACATCACCACAGGGAAAGGTCTCACCACCTAACATTTGCAGCTTCACAAAGTTTCAAAATTGTTCTTTACTCATAGTAGCATTTCTCTTGGGCCAAGAAGTTTCCATACAATTAAAAGGAGAGGGTCTCTGCCTCCAGGGAGTTCACAGCTGAAGGTCAAAAAAACCCAAGAGGAATCAACAAAGGAGTTTTTGTGCAAATCAGCAGGTTGCTACCAAACGGCGTTGCACTAGCCTGTCTTTCAGGATGTTTCTGACTTGTTCTGTTAGTATAAAGAGGCTATTTTCCCAGAACACCTTCATTATCTGTGCAAAAATGCTACTTTTGGAGATGGCACCTGAGAAGTTCTAGAACTCTGAGAAAGCAAATTATAAGACACACTATAATGAACTGTAGTTTGTTCATATAGATAGTCCAAGATTTGAGTGCAATAGACTTGCAAGGAGGACTATTTGTGTAAGGGTAGAATTTGTCCCTCTGGTGGTAAATATAACTACTAATATAATTTCAAAGCCTGAATTCTGATAAATCAGCCTTATGTCCCATCTACGTATCCTGGCTCTACACATCTACTGAAGTTCAGGGCTGTGGAACTTCACGGCTATTTTTAAGCAGTAAAATATTCTTCATTTCTGATTTCTCTGCAGTTCATGTTAAAGTTAATGGAAAGATCTCTTTGATTCTACTCAAGTGGGATCAAGCTCTCAAACATAATTTAAGACCTCGGCCAATTCCCATTGCAGCAACCCAGCCCAAGAGCTAACAGCTAGAGTTGCACATGCAGATTGCCAAATGTAAGGAAAACAGGCTGAGAGAAGCATAAATATAAGGGGTATTGAAAATAAATTTATTGGAAATGAACACTGAATCTGAATGAAAATCTGAACTGCTTCCAAATCAGTTTCAAAGGACTGATACAGCAGAAAAAGGCCTTCTTAGCCAGTATTATGTCCCTTACCTTAGATAAACTAACCTACTAATGATGTATAGCGGAGTCACATATTTTTCTCTGATGCATCTGCCAAACATCTATATGTGCAAGTGAATTCACAGATCCTGGATTGCTTTCAGAGGCAGGGATGTAGACATCTAGGCTTTCAAGTCAAAGTAACTTGACCCTCTTTGTAGCTGGATACCTTTTTTTCCCTCTAGTTCCATATACACTAGTGCAAATTTCCCCAAGACCAGCAACAGCTGTGTGGAGTTATGTGATGAGGCACATCTGCCTTGACAAGCCACATGGTGGGGGGCACAATGCCAGCCTTGGAGCACAGTTTCTTAATATAGACTCCAGGTTAGAGCATTGCCCACAGCCTCTCCTCTGCTCTAGGGCACCTCAGGCCTGATCAGCCAGTTCGGCAGATCTAAGATCCAGAAGACCAGCTGGATTTGACATTTAATTACAAGGAAATTAAGCACAGTAAAAGGAATGAAGAGTCTCACGTGGTGAGATCGTGGGTGACAGTAAACTGCCCCGTGTTATATCTCAGTCCTACTCACCACAAGCCCCCATCCTCTTCCCACCCAATGCTCTTCTGCTCACCTTTTCAACCCCACTCCTCCAGCATTTTTCAATCTGCAGGTCTCCAGACTCCTTCTTGCCCCGACACCCTCCACTGTCTCCACCTGCAAATGCTCCTGATCTGTATTCCCAGGCCTCCTCATGCCTGGTCTCCCATTGCCCACACATGTCCCATGGCTAAAGCCCAGCTTGTTTTCAGGATGATGTCCCACCCTTGCCCCTAGGCTTGTTCCATCCTCACTGCTGTCCACATCCACTGCTGCTGTGCCATCCATCCTGGCCATGTCAGCTCCCTGCCCTGATTGACCCTGAAGAAACACTGAGGTTTTACAAAGCCTTCCAGAGCTGCACCATGAGGGTGCAAACTGTGTGAAAGAGAGATGGTTTTGCCTGGGATCACAAACTGGGAAGACATCATGGTATTGCTCTCCTAGTATGAAAGGTACCAGCTTCATGGGGGAAGAACATGAGGTAGGAGCCAGCTGCAAGCATGTTCAGTACTTGAGACTTGACCAGCTCACCGGCAAAGAGCTAGTAGTTGTTCACCAAACCTACAATAAATATAACAGTCTAAGACACTCAGAGTTGGAAGAACCAAATATGGAGCTATGAGTCCTTTGGGAGGCTGCAGAATAAATTCATTTCTGTGAATTTCCTCTCACATACACAGACACATTATTTAAATGAACATGTGTCTGTCTTGTCCTCTTCCTCCCACATTCCCCCCCTCTTCCTCCACCAGTAGAGGTACAACAATAAAACAGACTTGCCTTTTTTTTTTTTCCTCTTGGAAAGCTGGGCTGCACATTAGTAACTTCCCTTTTGAAATCTAAACTGAAAAATTATGTGCACTAGCAGACCATATTGTATTCTTATTCTCAAAGCCAAGCTCCCCTCAGGTACCTATATAGCTTAAAAAAGCAGTGACAGGATATACGGTTGGACAGAGTATTTCCAGTGGACCCGCTTTCCACTGGACAGTGACATTTTGGTGGAATGTGTTGATTCTGACAGAATTTGCACTGGGAGCCAGTCTGGTAAGCAGGTGGGTGGCCAGAATGACAAAAAGCAATTTTTTAGCAAAATTCCATTATGAATTTCTTTTGTCTTTCTGACTTTTCCTTCCAATTCAAAATAAAATTTGAATAAATCTGGAAATCGTAATTTTTCTGTGGAGCAGGAATTTCTAAGCCTTAACCAAAAAAGAAACTATTTATTTATTTTTCCATTTGGCTCTTCCTCTCTCTTTCTCTGGCTTCTCTCACTCAGCTACCCTTCCCACTCCCCCTTCTTGTTCTTTTTGCTCATTTTTCCCCTTTCACCTCTTAATTTCTCAGCTGAATTGTTTTCTCCCTCCTGGATTTGCAATCTATTTCACAGCTGATCCTTTGCTGAGCATGAACTCAATAACACTGGAAGTGAACTTTCACACTCATGTCGATTCAGAGGATTAGAGTAGACAGGTTTGCCCCTCTCTATGCGGTAAGTAAGGTTAATGTATAAACTTCCTCTCTCTCTGCTTTATATTCTCCTTGTTTTTATTATCTTAACTTACTGTTTTGTTTTAAAACCCTGATCCATATCTAAACATAACCGCATGTGAACTGCCTGGCCACCACCACTACAACTTTGCCCCAGATCAGCTCCCCTCTTTGAGTTGCTGTTTGAAACAAGACTTTGCATTGGAAATGACTTCAGCATTCAGTGCAGTACCTTCAGTAATGTAGTTCGGTAATGGAGTTCCTGCTATAGGCACCTTTTTCCTCTCAGCCTGAGAAAACTTTTACCTCCCTTATTAGTTTCACTAGCAGTAGCACAGGTTGTTTTAATATTCTATGCTGCCTGTAACATATTGCAGATGTACCTGTGTGAAATGGTCTCTCGTTATTGGAATGCAATAAAAAGAAAACAAGCTTCTTGAGAGGAAAGAGGGTAAAAGAAAAAAGTTATCCCAGCTTGGGCCTGAAATTCCCCAGATTTTTATACTAACATTAACATTTTATAATACAGCTATTAAATTACCCATAGAAGTGCATTTAAGAGGGCCCTGGGCCAAGTTCCATATTCTTTCCTTTACTCAGTCTCTGTATCTGTTGCTGAAACAGTAATGGAGCTTGCCTGATTAAGGCAGAAGAGTAACATTTGCAAAAACACCAGAGTGATTCTAGGACCTCTTCTCTGAAATTTCAAAACCTAAGGATATGGTTGTGTCATGCCACAGAGAACGATGAGGAGACAGCCTCCTGATGCAGCAGACACCACACTAGTCCCATCAGTTGCAGGAATCTAGGCATCTCATCTGTGCTGTACCCCAGCTTGGGGCAGAGCATTTCAGCTCAGCTGCACCTTGTTGACCCAACTGCAATGTGCTGGAGACTGGGGCTGCTGTTCACACGCATTTCTGCACTGTAGCTTGAGAAAGCTAGTCTTGTTTTCTGTGCACTGTGTTTTCTTGTGTGGTGTACATCTGCTGGGAGTCATTTTTTTAAATGGGACTTAAGCTCCTAAGTTAACCAGTGACTTGCAAAATGTCCAAGGAAAACACAAGGGCCAAAAGCTTTTCCCTGAAGGAAAGCCCTCATCTGGTACAGATTGGACACACCATGCCTCTTCTCATTAAGCACACAATGTATTAGGACACTTCAAATTAGGCAAGATGTATCCATGTATTGGTTGTCCCTGAAGGGAAAAGGCCAAGTAATCCAACAGAATAATATCCATGCTGATCTGTAGTATATTAGACACAGCACAGACGTGGCAACAGGACCAAATGATGTGTCTGTGCACTTGTTCTGTGCCCCCATTACCATCTCTGAAGGGCTTTTGGTTCAACTGAGCTGGCAGATGAACTCATTCTCAAATTCTAAAAGCATCTTCAAATTGCTTGCATACCCACGTAGCATCTCCATCTTGTAACAAGTACAAGCATTTTAATTTGTTTTAATTCACTGCCTCTGTGAAATGAGACCACAGCAGAATGTCCCTATCTCCCTCAGAAGAGCACAGGACTGTGCCAGTGCATTTCTCATTTCACACCAATGTACTCCAAGTTCCTCAACAGTTTATTGCAAACGCTGATTTTTCTTCTGGGTTTGTGTTTTCAAGTGTAGTGGTATAGCTGATCTCTTACACTTTGAATGCTTTCTTACCCGTTGACAGTGGAGAGAGAAGTAGGAATGGTTTCTTAGCATGAGAACATCACCTATGATCTGAATGGATTTATTGAACTAAAATGTAAGGGTTGAATACAAATGTGTGGTTGCTGGTCTCATGCAAAAACAGAGTTCACCAAAAAATGAGTCCAGATCAGCATAGCCTGGGATTCTGTCTTGTGTTTGTGTAAATCCATGAGTGATATAAACTTAGGAAAAAACCCTGTATTTGGCCCTCTGCAGCTTGAGATGTGAACAGTGGGAAAGAAACTGGATTATTGTAGTGGAAAGGAAAAAAAGCTATTGTCCAGCAGTTGTTTGTAACGGGTTAGACCATCATCCTGGTGTAATTTGGCAAAGATCTGCCGACTTCAGTGTAACTGCCCCAGTTCATACCAGAGGAAGACCTGTCTTGCCATCATTTGTCATTTCTGTCGGCAGTCCCTGTAATTTTAATCTTACAGCATCTATGAATGTGTTATGCACAGCTATCAATGTGTTATGCACAGCTTCTCTTTTGGAATCATAAGGGAATCATAAGCCTTCTGGTAATCTTGGATAATCCCTGAAGCTATGAGTCACTAGAAGCAGAGGCCCGTCATGCATCGTTTGAACCCCTAATTATCCAACACGTGTGGGTGAAAAGTGAGAGGCAAGAGCAGGGCCAGCAGCAGGCAGAAAACACTGGACGAGCGATTTTGAAGGCAACTTCCCATTAATATAAACAACCTTCTCTCCTTCCTAATAATGCACCTGTTAGCAAACATATTCCTGGAGAGCTGCTCTCATGCATCTGCTTATGACTTTGCAGAGGAAGTAGCTAATTGACATTAGGGGACTTTGAGGTGTTTCCTGACTATAACCGTGCAGTATTTAACACTGCTTTATAGAGCACAATGCTCAAAACACTGCCAAAAACTCCAGAGTCTTGCTAAAAATGTGGAAGAAGCAAAAGGTTTCCATGCCCAGAATAGTGACCTAGAATTTAATCTGTTTCCAGGTAGAATTAATAGCACTCTGGCATGCAGCCCAGTCTCTTCCTCTGAGTCCTGATGAGAGCTTTTTTCCTCTCTGAATGACTAAATCATCTCTTTTCAAAGAGATGCAATTCCCTTGATCGTTCTCTGTTCCTTAAGGGGGAAAAAATCAGAGCTATTGAAGAAAAATCTGAGAAACTGCAAGGACATTTTAGGAGCAGGGTGTGGGCAACGGGGGCAGCAGGTCTCATGTTGTGCCAGGCTCAGCACGTGCTGAGCTGGAGGAAGGAGGCATTTCAGCCCCTTAGTTGTGTACCGCTTTGAAATTGTTGCAATAGCGTGTTGCGTATGCTACCCAGTCAGGGTTCGTGCTCTGACCTGCAGCCTACTGATGATACACCAGAGCAATGGGTTGCATTAAGAATGCAAGTTCTTCGTTGAACATTCTATTTCACAATTCATTCAAAGGGAAACATTTTTTAGCCAAGCTTCTGGTAAGAACGAGGTTAGTAATCTTGCTCGGTGTGCATTGTTTGTTCTCTGTCTTTCAAACATTTTGGTTGATTTCAGTGATATTGAGTGCTTACATATCTTGGAGATTTCACCAATAAGACAGAGATTTATGACTGCCCCAAGTGTGTGAAAAGCTGCAGTAGAACCCACATCTTTGTAGATACGGGAGTCAACTGATCCTGAGACACAAGGCTCCATTATTTCAGATACTCCTTTAATTTAAATACTGCTCCTGCTGCATTTCCAGTTAACCACACAACAGAACTGAAGGAATTTCACATGGGACATGTGGAGCCTCTGGTAGTAGTAATGGATGAAGCCTTTTCAATCAGTGTTGTTACTTCTGGTTGTTGCTCAAGACAAAACTGGGCATTTCTGCTTTGAGTGTGGAATTCCAGAGGGGAATGGGCTGGTGAAAGTTCAGCCAGACAGAAGGTTTGAGGTTTGAGACTCTGTACACATATACTACAAAACTGTTGTTGGTTTTAAGACATCTGTACATCAGACTTGTCCATTTTGTGTCTCAGATTAGCTGGAATTATTTGGGTCATTGCTGAAGCATTGCCTCTTTAAATATTCACCGGTACAGGATAACAGGATGAACTGTCAGAGCATTCTTCTGGGGGAAAGGTGGGATATAGGAACTACTCCATCTCTCAAAGGTATGTTCAAATTTGCCCCAATGGCTGCAGAGCACAGCTGGATGGTTAAAATCCTGTGGATCTGGCTGTGTTTGTTACAGAAATTATTCCAACAGAGCACTCTCAAGCAACAATCTATTATATTTCCAGGAATATTTTTTTTCTTCTCACTATAGCTGGAGGCTTTACTCTTTTTTTGCTTTTTAGTTTAGCTTGCCTAATCTGTTTTTCTCTCTTTTTTCTTTTTTGAGGAAATCAATCTGTGAGCAACTTCAAAAATTGGAATTTTTTTTAAAGAAGTAAACAATTTATTTTAGGTTTCTTTGGGTTTTTTTGCAGGGGTCCGTTAGCTGGTACTGGTCTAAAGAAGAAATCCCATAGCTCTTGTGGCCAATTTGTTTTGGTTTTCTCCTTTGGTTCATTTTATAATTACACAGGCTGGATGGGTGGAGGTCAGATCAGTATCATTGTGATCTCTGTTATATCTGTCATCCCACAAGCCTGTTTGCTTTCCAGAAATGATTGGTGTTGATTCCAGCAGTTCTATCTGCTAGGAAGTATATTGTGCTATTCAGTGCTTCTGTCACCAAAACATACCAAATGTATCCATATGCATGAAGAAGAAGGTCACTTGTCCACAACCTGTGTGTACATCAAGAAAGCTCTAGCACATCTCCAAACATTGTGAACAGCCTCTCCTTTGCTGTGCATAATATTTTCTGTTTACTAAATAGCTCTGACTTCTTTCTCACCTATTGGTATGACTCTCTCTGTGCAGAGGAGGCAGCCAAAATTCCACTTTTATTATTAAAAAAAATTCCCAAACCCTAAATCCTTTGCTCTGTGGAAGACACTGGAAGCAGCTCTGGGCTGATGGAAATCAGCAGCAATGTTGACAGATACTTCACAGGGTCTAAGCTTTCATTCAGTAGTATTATGCCAGTGTAGATCTTCAAAGAATTTTCTCACTAGAGAATTTCTCAACCTTTACTTTCTTACACAGATAAGCTGGGAATAGATGCCTCCTTGTTAATTTAAAATGGTGCCTGTCTAGATGCCATCTCCTTAAATCAATACAGTATTACTCTTGTCACTGGATGACTTTGCATATGTGAAACCTCAGAAGACACAGGCACTGGCGTCACACAAAATAGGTAATAGAGGAGATTAAGGTATTTTATGTGTCTCACTGACAAGAAAACAGACTAGCTGCCTTGATTGCTGTCAAGTGGGAAAATGTGTTAATCATAATTAAAAAAAAAGAAACCTCAGTCATTGTCATTTGCTCATTGTACTATTTGGCTCTTAAGCACAGGTAGATAAAACACTTCTGGGCATATTTAAACTATTCTGTTTTTTCCAAGACTTAATTTATAACCAGTTTTCATGAGAGAGGGTACCTGAGGATGTCATCAATATGCAACAGCTCAGGGCAGGGAACAAAAGATACATGCAGTGGGAACCTGCACTAGGACAATGATGGTGCTCAAGACGAAGAGAGTCAGTGGTCAACCACAGAAGAGTCAGGGGCAAATTTAATGTTAACTTGAATAACTTGTGTTCCAGACAGGTATGAATCTGAAACTCTGCAGAACTGGGTACTACAGAAAACTCATACAGTTTTGATCTTCAGGAACTGTGAATAAAAGTGAAAAACAAGAGAATGGCAAAGAAGCGGCTATAGCAACAAATACAGGTGATAAAAAGTAACATGAGCAAGAAATGTTGCCTAACGGATCACTAGCATTGCAGGTTCAATCTGTAGCAAATCTGTGAGGGGCATTTGAAAGCATGAAATGAGTCTTACGGAGGAATAAGGCTGATGCTAAGACCATTTGCATATGCTTATGTCTTTGACAAAAGCTGAATTCATCATATACTGTATTCAAGACTGTTGGTTGAATGAAAGCTGCAGGTATAAAATAAAAGTTGCTTTTAAACTAAGTTGGTTGGTTTAGTATTCAACCAGAGGAAGTAAAGTTGTTGATTTTCTGTTATTTTTCAGTTGCACTGCATTAAACTGTGTTCAGAAGCCTTGATAAAGTATTTTTCACAGAACCATTATTGTGTGGCTGATTTATGTGGCTACTTTCATGGTAAGGAAGTTTAATTAGTAATAGCTGCAGTTCCTGACAAGAATTTTAACAAGGTGCCTCACATATGAAAAACACAGAAGTCTCTTTGTTCTAACAACCTCTAGCAGGGTGTAGGAGACTTTTGCTCACTCATTCTGAAAAATTAGTAGGTTGCTTTGAGCAAGTAAGCGGAACAAGATCACAATACCATCGAGCATCAAGTCTTGGCCCACTGAAGGAACAGTTGCACCATTGCTAAACTGTTGCAGAAGATTTATACCATTACAACATAAATGCTGGGATTTCCTTTCTTGCTTCATCAAAATGGGACTTCAAGCTACAGAGGATGTCTTCTAGATTTCTCTACCTAGATGTCCAAAAGCTAAACTATTTTCCCCGTACATGGAGAGAAATTGGTACAGCCAGGGACTGAGTCATTCCATCCCAACACAGGTGTTTAGGACAAGCCAATTCAATCGCTGTAATCAAATTTGCTGAAAATAACCTTCCATGGTTTCTGTTACAAAAAAATAGGTGAGCCTGGTATTGCAAGGTTGCATTAATTCAGACTGTGTACCCATCTGGAGAACATAATGTCTTCCCATCTTTACAGCTCTTAGGTTTTGGAAAGCAAACAAGTAAACAAGTTGTTTGAATCCATAAATCTGATATGACTGTTAATAAATATTTTGGTGTTGTCTGAAAGGCAGTGCCTACACCACCAACTAAAGGAGGGCAGGGATCATCTCAGTACTAAAAGCCAGCTGGCATGGCATCGATCCTGTTCATAGACCCGAACTCGCTGCACTCTCAAAACAGAGATGTCAGGCTGCTCTGTGGGAAGGGTCGTGGGCAGGCACTGGGCTTGGGCACGGTCTGTGGCAGCACTAACAGGCACCAGTCATTGTTTCATTGAAGTTGTGAACCAGGGTGCGAGCTGTGCCCTACCTGTTTCTTATTTACTAGAATAGACATGGTCAAGTGGCTTTATCCTCCAAAAATATAGTTATTACTGAAAACACTTCTTTCAGCAGCAAAAGACCAAAGGCTCAAAAGGGACAGGGTTCTCCAGCACGGCAAGGTTGTGTTTTCAGGATGGGAGGACTTATAGATAATTTCATATGTCTGAGACGAGTGACTACCATTCTGATTGGAGGGTCAGGTAGGATGTCGGTGCTTTTCCTGGTCTTTAGTTCTTGCCTCCTTCTCAGAGGAACCCCACCTGCTCGCTCTGCTCCTACAGCTGCCTTATGAGGCTTCTGGACCCAGCAGAACGTCAGTGTCCCACTGCAGGAGCCACCTCCTCTGCAGCTGTAGGGTGCTGCTCTCTGGGGGCAGAGAGCTAGCTCTGCCCTCCCGGTAAGAATTCAAGGACTGGGCGGGGGGTGTGGTGGTGGTTGCCCCGGCAGCTCCGGTGCCACCTCAGCCTCTCGCGGGAGAGCTGTCAGCACGAGTGGGTTAGGCTGCTGTCTCGGGGTTTTCCTGGTGAAGGAATCTCCTGAAAAACTCGCCCTGTGCCTGGCGATCGGTCAGTCTGTCGGAGCTGGGTCGGCTCCGAAGCAGCTGATCTCGCGGCTGAGTGAATGAATCCGTACAACTGTCATGACTCAAAGCAATAGGTTATTAATAATGATGATTGTCAACGGTGGGGACAAAAAGGTGAGTGCCTAGGTTTACTTAGAAGTTGCCATGTGCAACCAAATCTGTGATAATGGCAAATGGGTTAAAAAATACATAAAAGGATTGATTACAGAATGAGATGACCCATTTCTAAGCATGCAGGCCCAATGGTTATACAAGCACAGGCTTTAAGGCAAAGTGGTATTTCTGACTGTGGGCATCTGTGCACTCTGAAAAAAAGCCATTACACAGACTCAAACAGAATTTTTTTGGTCTTGGATATATGTTTTATGGCAAAGACAATGGGATTCAGATGTGCCATAAAAAAAACAAAACCAAACCAAAACAAATTTATTTCTTATGTGGTGTAAAATAAAGAGCTGTATACAGCCTCTTCTATTTGAAGCATCCCAAAACCAGACATGGGGATTTTTAGTTCCACAGCGCTGCTAATGTCTGACAACTTTCTAAGACTAAGGAAGCAGATAGTGTCTCTTGTTCCCCAAACACGTCGTTGCAATATCAGGGCAGATGCCCGTTGTGATAAAGATTTCTCACAATGTTAACAGTTATCAGATCTTCCACTAAGAAACCCTGCACCAGACTCTCCAGCACACTGCAGGGGCTGTGCACTGAGCTGGCTCCTGTGCTGCTACCTCTCTTCCCAGGGTTGCAGGTGCACAGCTAGACCCCTACTGTGATCCCTCTCACCTCAGACAGCTCCTGGCCCTGGGGAGCCCCTGCCAGCTGGATGCACTGCTGTGCTTGGTGCTGAGTCTGCTCAAGCAGCTCCCTTCTACCTAAACTCATCAGAAAGCTGGACAACATCACTGATGAAGAAGGAAGGATTAAAAAAGTAAGCAGAGCATGTAGGGCACTCTTCATTATAGTGGACAGCACTGCAGCCTGGGCCTGGAAGAAGTGATACTGATCTCTTTGCTGGTCAAACCTCAGCATGGTCCTGCTAGTCAACTGGTGTGTATTTTGCAAAAAAATAGTTGGCATTTTACCATTAAAATTGTTTTCGGAAATAAAAAATTCTTTGTGGCTTGTAATTCTTTCTCAAATATCTGTGCTTTTTTAAACAGTCTCATGCACACATTTTTATTTACAAGTTTTATAAGCCCTGTAATTTGTGGCTTCCTAAAATTTTTTCCTCCAAAATGTAACAAATTAATCAGAGACCTAAAATTCTATTAATACAGGTCTTTGTAGTGCATTTTCTGTCATTCATACTTCCAAGTGTCCCAGGGAAATCAGATAATTGAGAGAAGTCAACTGCAATCAGAACAGTTGCAAGACAAACTGGGAAAAACAACAGTAATTATGCAATGTATTAATGAGTATGTTGAAGTAAATAGACTTATTTTCTATTGCAGGAAATGTAGACATAATTAAGAGTAGAGACCAATTAGTGTTCTTCTGTGTGACAAGGAGAAATGTTAAGGTAAAGGGCAGATGGAGCAATTAAATTAAGAAGGCAAATCAATCTGGAAGGCAGCTAAAGTGAATGATTAACTGAAAGCGCTGAACTAACCCATCAGATTACTACAGCATGAGAACTAAACAGCAGCATGTGCACAGCTACCAGCAAAAGTATCTGGTGTTACTTCAACTTCACAAAAAGAGTGACATTTTACACTCAAATAGATATATATAGAGATGTACAGATACATATTACACCTTCTGCTGTGCAAGGAATCTTGCAGACTTGGCCTTATTTCAAAGAAAGGTGGCTTTGGGTCATACCAGCATGTTGTTAAAAAGTATTCTGTTAGTTCACTCATGAAGGCTTTCCCAGTGAGGATCCTCCATGGGCATGCACAGTACTCTGAAATGGCCTTTTTAGTGCTTTCCTTGCCTGTTTGGAACATAGTGCCTATACTGTATGCCCACATTGCCCAGGAGCTAGACATTTGTTATGAGCAACCTTCCTCACACACCCCTGTGGTCCACCACCCTATCAGCCCATGTTGTATCCCTACAGGTAGCTCTTTACTCTTCGTTGCACATAGTTTTTCCTCAATTAGGTCCTGGTACGAGACCTTCTTGTGAGGCAGGTGCTCCTGATGGCAGTGCTTTTGACCTCATAAGTAAGGTGGCTACACAGTTCACATGTATTACCAAGTCTTTGAAGGAAAAGCCTCACCAAATGTATTGGGCTCTGAGGTGAACAAGTCATATTCAAGTTATCCCTCATGGAGAGGTTTTCTCTTCCAGCAATCCCATTTTATTATGAACTCCACAGGGTATTTTCCAAGACTAAGACATTTACCCTCAAAGGTCTTGGAGTAGCAAGAACATGTGGACACTACGAATACCTTCAGAGCAGCATGGCTTCTTTTTACATTTGTTTTCTTCTTGTCTTTTTCTCTCCCTCCCTCACTGGGAGGGGATATACAAAGCTCCCTCAAATCTCCATCTGCATTGCTGGACACCTTGCCTTCTACAATTTTGAGCAGTTACACCAGGACCAGATGTTCAACAAATTCACTGGAGCTTGAACTATCACTTACAAGCTTTTTTTCTGTAATATGAATGCCTTTTGGCAAAGCTGAAGGCAACCAACTCATATGGCAGAGGCCATCAAAATAGAGTAAGAAGGCACATTTTTAACTGGTGACAGGTAGATGTGTTCTTTATTTTCTGCTAATGATATTTAGAGATCTCCAGTGTCCCAGGATAGATTTTACTGAAGTATAGGAAGAGAAGACTGTGACAAGGATAGAAGGTTTCATTGTAAAAAATACGTAGGTACAGCTTGCATTTCCTTTTTTTTCTTTTCTTTCAGTCTTGTTGTGATTTTTACCTGATGTTCATCAATTTTGTCAAAAGTTGTTCAGTTTTTGATTGCTGAGAACTGACAAGTGTTTAGTTTACCATGAGCAGTCAACAGCTTTTGCAGGAGAAAATGAACATTTATAAACTAGCTTGCATTGATAGATACATAACTCAATTAAAATCAGATGGAGTCACCAAATTCTCCTTAGACTAGTGCTCGTGAGGTTATTGCTACAGCTCTAAGTATCATACTGATTCTTCCTTTATTGCAAGGGCTAAAACGCACATTGCTTCCACTGCAATGAGAAGGTACTTAGCTCATGAATGTCCATCTTCTCTAACTTTCAGGAAACATGATTGAGTCTAAGACTCCACATCTGGGTTTAAATTGCATGACAATACTGTTTCAAAGGCAGGTACACTTTTATGTGTCCTGGAGAACAGTCAGACATATGCTTATATGTCTCCTTTCTGATAAAAACCAACAACGCCTGCAGCCTAGATATTATTTTTGAACAACTGTAACAAAAAAAGGGAAAGTGTGTGGAAGAAAAACAAGCCCTACACAAAAGAGAACACTTTATAGAGAAATAGGAGCCTTTGTACAAAATTATATTCCAGTTTTTATTAAGAAAGAGAATACACTTGAGAGTTAGATTTTATAGGAAGATCATGTCTGTAAGTTAGGGAAAGAGGACTGCTCTTTTCAAGCTGAATGCAGACCATAAACTGTATGGTTGCACTTGGTTATCTGCATGCCTGTAATTATTCTAACTCTCCACTGGATGTCAATACTGCTTAATACAAATGTTGGCTTGGAATTCACTGCTGAGAGAAGAGCAAGCCCTGCTTTTAGAGGTAATTACTGTTTAAAGACATCATTAAGGAATGTAAGTAGAGCAGGTGAGCTTCACCCATTTGGAGGTAGGCCTCTGTAAAGGTACTTCTACCTCTCTTCCCCAAAAAGCTAAGGTTGCAGTTGAGTTTCCATTATGCAGCTGATGTGCATCTCTGCAAAAATTTCTGAACAAAACTGTTTGGCAGAATTGTGAACCTAAAATCTAAAGTCTAAAATTTCTACTGACATTAGGTAAAGTATTCTAGAATAAAATTGCTCTAAAACCGTTGCAAGGCTACCTTCCACTTGTTACAGAGAGGGGAGGCCTACAGAACTCAGGCTCTTGAAACCTGGTGCACAACAGAAAGGCACACAGAGTAAGTTTTCATTTAAAAAATTGTTAAAACCACGTGGCTTGGTATTAAAACCAAAATTACTGATTGGCTTGAACAAACCTTAATTAAGCTCTGAACTTCCAGGAGCTTCCACCCTTTGTGCTCCCACCTGAAAACAATCCCCTGGTTCAGTTTTCCTCTGCAGAGCAGAGGCACGGTGGAGGTGCTGAAGGAATAGCCAACAGCAGTGGGACTGCAGAAGCTGAAGAGGCTATGGCATGAAAGTAAGGAGAGAGAGAGAGAAGAGGAATAAAAATTCGCTGTCCTGCAGATGTAGGGATTTGGAGGATATCCTGTATTTCCTCTGAAATCCCAGTGAACTCTCCCTGGTAAAAATTCCATTAAATGAGTAATTCTGTGGTGCAAGTGTGGTAGACTTTAGTGATCGCTATTATCCTCCTGCTGCTGTCAGCACAGGTGAGAACATGGTGCCCTGTGCAGAGGGAAACTGTGCTGAATACAAAATATGAGTTAGCAGAATACAGTTTTTAAATGAACAACTTTTTTTTTTTTCTTTTTTTTTTTTTTTTTT
>VZTO01023427.1:8977-34365 GCA_013400615.1 Syrrhaptes paradoxus | reverse complement strand
TGCCTCTAAAAGACAACCAGTTTAACATGGCACCTTTGGCAAAGCAGGGCATTTTGGGTATCAGGGTTGGTTGTTTTGGGTGTTTTTTTTCCAGTACCATATGTAGCGAATCAGCTGAAACAAAATGTAGAAAACAGAATGAACAGAAATGATGTTTCAATGATTGAGCTCCCAAAGCTGAGCTGATGCCAGTGGCACCCCATGCTTCTGTGATTCTGCCTAACTATGCCTGCGGTATTTAACTTTCATAAGGATTTAATATTTGACACTGTGACAAGATTTTTTCCAAGCATGCATGGAGTGTTTTTTTATACTCTTTTTTTTGACATATTTGTTCAAAATGTACTATATTTAAGATTGCTGTAATCACATACATACATTGGCTACTGGCCACAATATTCGAGCTATTAATCATACCCTGGAATACATGGCAGATGTAAAAATTTAGTTTTATTTGTCAAACTTACTCATTGGAAATGGCAGCCCAAGAAATTGACTTCTTAGGATTTTGACTTTTCTTACATACTTCTGGCAATGGGTTCAAGGTTTTAGAAAGGTGTAAATCATATTTTCACTCAGTCCAGACAGTGCTGGCAGAAAACTAAAATTATTTTTCCAGAAATGCAAACCCTTTTGTTTGGATGGCCTTTATTTTTCTGCCAAATTATACCACCAGTGCTATTTCTTTAGCCTAACACTATTTTCCATTATAATTCTGTCTTTCAAGAAACAAACCAAAGTCTTATACCCTTGCAGAAATTTCAGACCCACAGATATGACTACCTTTCAACTGAGTTGGGAAAGTGGTCTCCAGTGACATGTTTGGAAGATTCTGGTTGCTTTTTCCATAAATAGCTAGATGAAAAGCCAATAACCTGATAGGAAAAAGCAGGTTCAGGAGGAAGATTGTTTTCTGTGGTATGACCCAGAAATGCCCCGTCTCTGGAAACCTTAGCAGTGTGTGGGTTTATTTACAAAAGACAGTATCTTCGAAAATAACTAGCATGAGTATTGTTTAAGCTGAAGGGGGACAAAATGATTGTGAAGCTGTCTCTGTTGTTTGCTAGGATAGGAAGAGCTCATACAACCCCAGCTTTCTCGAGTTGTCTATTAAAAACAACTGTAACAGTACAATAAAATTAGGTACAATAAAGCAGAAAAGAAGAAAAAAACAAACTAGCGAGGATAGCATTATGGGACAAAAATACTCCCACCATATTAGTGTAGAGAGTTCTGCAGATTTTTTCCTGGGGTTTTTTTCTTGCAAATTGTTTTTAATTTACAAGCATTCCTTTTATAGAATCATGCAATGGTTTGGGTTGGAAGGGACCTTAATCATCACCTAGTTACAGCCCCCCAGCCACGGGCAGGGACACCCTCCACTAGACCAGGTTGCTCAAAGCCTCATCCAGCCTGGCCTTGAACACCTCCAGGGATGGGGCATCCACAGCTTCCCTGGGCAACCTGTTCCAGTGCCTCACCCCCCTCACAGTAAAAGATTTCTTCCTAATATCTAATCTAAATCTACCCTCTTTCAGCTTAAAACCATTACCCCTTGTACTATCACCACACTCCCTGACAGAGTGCCTCCCCATCTCTCCTGCAGCCCCCTTTTTGGTACTGGAAAGCTGCTCTAAGGTCTCCCTGGAGCCTTCTCTTCTTGAGGCTGAACAGCCCCAACTCTCTCAGCCTGTCCTCGTACGGGAAGTGCCCCAGCCCTCTGACCATCTTCATAGCCCTCCTCTGAACCTGCTCCAACACGTCTATGTCTTTCCTGTGGTGAAGACTCCAGAGCTGGATGCAGTCATATACACATATGATATATTAAAGCGTAAAAACTAAATTAATTCCAATTGTCTTCTGCTTGGACTAAATATATGTTAATGTCTGGGCTTTATTTGCATTCATGTTCCAAACATTGTCACAAAACATCTCTTTGTATTTGTGCCACAGATCTATGTGGGACGTTGCCATTCAAAAATATTGCTTTCCTGAGCAGCTTCTAACCTAGCCCAGATGAAGAAGGTACCTGAATGGCAGGCTGTAAGAGAGACACCAGTGGAGAGCAGGTCAGCATAAAAGGGACTCCTCTACCAAGATGTAGCAAAGGAAGTGTCTGGGCTTTGTCTGCTCAGTCCTAGCCTCTGCTTAGCTGATGCATCCATCTAGAAGTGTGGTTATGCTGATCTTTCCTTATAAACATTGTAGGCAGGGTGATTCAGACATAAGGTGAGCTAACTTGTTAGGTGCCTAATGCTGTAAGGGGGGAATACTTTCTGTCTAGGAAACAGAAGACTGTCCCAAGTACAGCAGGTTGAAAAGGAAGTTGTCCAGTTTGCAGGAAAAGCTGTTTAAAGAATATACTGGTTATTTAATCCAGGCTGTTCTGGCTGGTGACCCCAGTGGTCCCTGGGTAGGCAGATATCCCCGTCACCAAAAACAGTGTTTCCACCTCACAGGTGAAGGCACTACTACCAGCCAACACAGCCCTTGCCCTGGATCTGGCAGAGCTGTTCTGGCACGATGTGCCAATGAGACACAAGTTTATAGAGGAGAGGCAGGGCAAGGAGAGGAGATGTCAAGCAGAAGGTTTAAAGCTCTGCAGTCAGTGCTGCGTGTCCTGTGAGAAAGGGAAGTCCTTTGCCTGTCCCCTCCAGCAGCTGCAGTCAGTCGGGAGCATTGGCCAGGTGGCTGCATCACCCACCTGCAGCGAGGGATGGGCTGGCTTCAGACAGGAAAGATGGAGGTTCCTCCTGCAGCATCAGGGGTCTCGCCCATTATTTTATTTGCCTGTTTTATTTTCTGTAGCGCAGAACTTTTCTGGTTTCTCACTTTTGTGAGGAAAGCAAACACAAAGAAAATCTAAGCTCAGTTCAATCAGAACAAAATTGTTGTATAACTTGGCCTCCAAACTGAAATATTGCCTATCTGCAAAGCCCTAAAGGAAACCATCATGCTGATTTGAGGTAGGCCCCAGTACGAATACAACAGTTTCAACAGGCTACTTCAAGCATTAGTGTTAGTATCTGTGCAGCTGTTATGAGGGGAAAGATAAGCAGTATCTGCCTGGTTCCGTCCATGACTTGAAACGTGGTGATAAAAATTCGTTAGGCATGGCACTGCTCAATGCACTCACTATTTATTTGTTCCTAAATAATCCTCTCAGGTTTTGTTTTGTAAGTTTTCCTACATTCCTCCTGCTTCAATGTCATGTTTTTTGCCAGCATCCTACTTGTACTCAAAACGGGTAAGATTTGTTTTCCGAAATGTCAGCATTTCCAGGTGTCAATTTACTTCCCTTTTCAGGCACAGAAGTGCCAGCGGAAGGTTGGCTCTCTTTTTCTGGCTCCACTGTGAATTAAGTTCAACCTTTCTTTAAAAAGGTTTGTGTTTCAGAACAGCTCATTAAAGAAACCAAAACAAAACAAACAAAAAAAAACCAAACCAGCTTGACCCAAGACCCCAAACGAGACAGTTAATGGAAGAAAAAGCTCTCGGCTTCGGTTTGAAAGTTCTTCAAGACAAGGAATGCAAAGGAAATAAGGAACACAAACAATTCTCATCCATGCCCCTTCTTCATGCCAACATAGTTCTTCCTTCCAACTTCTGATCACAAATTAGTAGTTTAGTAACTGACCCTGTAGTGTTTTGGACTATTATTCTATTTGGGTCTGCTTTCACCTAAATAATAACCATCTGGTGGTGTCTCAAATCAGATTCGTGTGATGGACTGTATATAATAACCAGTTCAAGGATTGTCAGGGGAAGGGTTAACATTCTTGCCCTGAGCAGAAGGACCACAGCTGCATGCCGTAAACTTTGCACAAAAATTGTCAGGGTGGAAGGGCTGGGTCAGCTGCAAAGAATTAAGAAAATCCCCCTACTACAAGAAGAGAGAAGAAGAGTGGAATTAAGAAGTCCTTTTCTGTTCTTGTGTTTGCTTCATAGTAGAACAGATAACTGGGAACATTTGAGGCATACCTTGACCTTTACCCTCTACACAATTTTTCCTCATGGAAGGCCTTGCTCCTTGATCTCACATAACCTGAATAATTAATCTTCCATTCCAGTAACATCTGAGGTTTGCAGAAGGTGTGTGGAAAAGAGACCTCCTGAACCTGCAACCTCATTTGCTATTTGTCTGGAAATCTGCATCTCTGCTATCAATCCAATATTATGTTCCTAAAAGAAAGGTGGAGGGTTTACTCTTTGCTGAAATGTTCCCTGCACAAATCCTTCTTCAAGGGCAAGTTTGAACTAAAGTAGCATAAAAGTGTCTTGTTTTCCTAAAGTGTTAAATCCTACTTCACTACAAACAGAATGTTCCAAATGCAGAGTACCCTGGAAGGTTTATCACAGGGATACAGGGAAATGGCAGACCTTCCTGCTACAATAAGTCACTGGGCAGCTGGAAACAAAAGTATGTGTCACAGGATGTTAGAGATGGAAAAAAATAATAAGGGCTGGTTGATTTTGTATATCCAAAAGCTCTTTTGTGGAGAGGAGGAATGTGAAATGCTGGAGCAAGTTGCAGAAAGAAGGCTTTCACAAAAAGATGTGGCTGAGGATGCTATTACAGCCTGGGACCATGTTAAGGGTATAGTTCGGACTCCTCGTGATGGGTGGGAAAGGCCACATTCTGCTCTCTTGTTTCTTTCTGCTTTCTTGGGTTCTTTGAGTTTGTCAAGGTGCCAAGGGTTGTCAGGCTTTGGGCTTTCTTCTTTTTCACAGAATCACAGAATCACAGAATGTTAGGGATTGGAAGGGACCTCGAAAGATCATCTAGTCCAATCCCCCTGCCGGAGCAGGAACACCTAGATCAGATCGCACAGGAACGCATCCAGATCCATTTTTCAGATGTAGCTTGGGAAAAAATTTCCTCTATTTATGTGAATGTAGGGTATGTATGTATGCACCGAACCTAAGTATGTATAGATCTAAATGTATACATGTGTATACATACAAAAACTTTAAGAATATAACTTTTTATATACCAAGCTGTGCAAAAGCACAGCCACATGCTTATGTTTGTAATTATACAGAATCCTACTGAAATCAATAAGACTTCTTGCAGTAATAGCAGACGCTTGGGGTACGTTTTGACAGTTCAGAGTACTGGCTGTTTTTTTTGTTCTGGGCCCAAATACAGGTACTTGCTGTTTGTCATAAGGCTGCTGCACCTCTGGTGTCTTTGGAGGAACTGCCTAAGGGGGCAGCAGCCTACTAAACCTTTGCTCCTGCTGTTCCTGACTTGTGTGAGATGATGCTCTATGAGCCTTTCTGTTTCCTTTGTAACCGTTGGTGCGCTGCATGCCACTGAAGGTACTGTCCATCTGCAAGATTTAAAGCAAGACTTGACTGTTGCTGTTATTGACAATGGAAAAAGCAGATTTGTTCTGGCTTTCTATTTCTTTTTGGGAGAGGGGTAAGACTATATTTGATATATGAAAACATTTTGCAAAATGATTAAATCAATCCCTATGTAGTTTGATTTGTTGGGTGGGAGGAGGGGAAGGAGGAGGGAAAAAACCTATTGTAGAATATTTTTCAATAAAATTGCAACAACTAAGACTCCAGACCAACAAACACTTACACATATGCTTAGCTTTAAAGCTGAGTTAGACCCATGAGGCCTATATTTGTATTTGATTAATGACAATTATTTGAAGAAAGATGGACTGGGTGGAATCAACTGGAAAAAATATGTAGCTATAAAAATGTATGCTCACTGTAACCTATTTTTATACTGTTTCAATTCTGTTATATTCTTTTATCTTGCATATTTGGCACACAGCTGTGGGTTTCTAGCATAAGGAAAAGGTTGCACGGTCGAATTCTGTTCAGCTTTAATCAGAAGTGTGCAACTAAGTCCCCATTTACCAACATAAGCCCAGGCAGAAACTCTGTTAACCTGGTTGCAGAACTGAGACCTTCATTTGAAGGAGCTGCAGGGACTGATCTCCCTTTCTTCCTTCCTCTGGTGAGTTCAGTAGCCTTGCTTGTACGGTTACAAGATTGAGCTTACAGTATGATAGCAGGATCACCTTTGAACCCTCACTTGTGTTTCATCTTGACTGTCCACAAACTTGGCTGTTTGCCGCCAGGCATCTAGAGCAAAGGTAGGTGGAGGCAGCGTCTTCCAGATAAGACCTTGTCACAGGAACCCCACAATACTGCAAGAAGTATTTTTAATAATATGAGAAGTATTAGAGTGCTGGGACAGGTCCTACTATGATAGCACTACCAGATCACAGCCAAGCTCCAAGGCTCTGGGCTCACAAACTGGACTTATGTGGGTGACTGTCAAGTTTGTCAAGTTTGTCCGCCTGCATGGGTTGCTGCCTTGATCTGCGGCTCTCTGGGAGACCTAGTAGCCCTGGTGCTCCTGCCCCAGCCTGGACACCTCCCTTAGACCAGCTTTAGGAACAGCAACTGTCAGGATTGCAGAAGAGGTCATGCAGCCACCTAACTACTTTTTTCCTAATGGAGGGACATCCTTGTTCCTGCTGCCTAACTCATTCTGCTGTGGTAAGCAGGAGGAGGAACGGAGCATACAGATTCGGCATGGGACCTGCTCAGTCTCAGCTCAGGTTATCAGCTTAGAAAAGCCACTGCTTCAAGAGCACAGCTCAGATGAAGTATAAGCATGTCCACTGTTGAGCTATTCACACTCCCTTTGTAGCAAGTGGTGAGAAACAACCTGTAATTCACCTCAGCATTTGGGTAGGGGTGGAATTCAGCTCCAGACTGTCATCTGAATTGGGGATCTATATGTAGGTGTATCTAAATGTGAGCCAGGTTTTCAAGCACCTGGTGTGGTCAGTGGAGATACAGTCTATACAGTGAAGAGAAACCAGAGGGCAGTTCAGCCCACTACAGGTAACTGTACTGTAGGGTAAACGGAATTGCTCTCTCATCTCTACTGACTGTGTTGAGCAGATCTCCATGGCTGTTCTAAAAGCTTAGACATATTGCTCCCACTTAGGTACCTACTTCTGATATGTTTTTTGTAAACTGTGTTCTGCCCCAGGTGTCTGTCTTTGGTCAGGGCAAATCAAGTCCTGTAACTGCCTGTTTCCCTCCGTTGTCTTCAAAGGTAGGCAGCAGATGGCTGCAACCACAAACTGTAATGCAGCTTCCCTGCTCTGGAAGGAGAAACAGAGCAGTGCCCTCTCCTGGGAAAGGTCCTGCTGGGGCTGAGGGTGCCACCTGTGAGCAGTAGTCTTCTCTGGATTGTCTCTGTCTCAGGCTTCTAATTCCTAGCAAATGGCTTCTAGCTCCTTCTGGAAGTATTTGTTTTCTAAGTGTCTGGGTTTTTCTTATGCAAACTGGAGAGCCAGATTGGTTAAGTTCATTATAGTCTCTTCTAGAGTTAGATCCTTCACTTACTAAGAGTTCAAAGCAAAATATAGACAGGCTTGAGATGTCTGAATCCAAACTGCAGTTCTGTACATAAGCAGCGCCTAAACTCTTGAGATGGCCAAACCAGACCCCAAGAAAATGTTTAATCCTGTTATATTATAAACAGTTGACTCTGATAAAAAATGCTTTGGCACCTTAGGTGCAGGAGCTGGGTTAAGACCATGAGTGAAGATAGGTGTTGCCCTTGGCACTGGGAAGGCGCGCTTGCCCTCTAACTTTCAACTTAGTGAGTTTCTGTTTGGAAAACATAGATTAGCAGGACTGAAGGTGGCCCTCCCTTTGTATTTCCTAGATTAAACACTTTGAGTAGAAAGCCGTTTAGGATGTGAATTCTGCTGAGGAACCTAACTCTCCCACATCATTTGTAAGGACTACCTCCCTGCATTTCAGAGCCAGGACACAGAAAGTTCAAGGGATAAAGGTTCCAGCATGAAAGTTCCTTTGTGAAGTTGGCACTTGGCTATACCTCTGCAGCCAAACACTCACAAGGGTCAATATAATATACTTAATATAATATAATACTTAATGTAATATATACTTAATATAAAATAATAATATATCTTGAGTCTAAACTGCTGCTCCAACCTCAGCCTGAACATGCCTTCCTTTCTGAACTGCTGGGTACTGCTNCTTCTGGAAGTATTTGTTTTCTAAGTGTCTGGGTTTTTCTTATGCAAACTGGAGAGCCAGATTGGTTAAGTTCATTATAGTCTCTTCTAGAGTTAGATCCTTCACTTACTAAGAGTTCAAAGCAAAATATAGACAGGCTTGAGATGTCTGAATCCAAACTGCAGTTCTGTACATAAGCAGCGCCTAAACTCTTGAGATGGCCAAACCAGACCCCAAGAAAATGTTTAATCCTGTTATATTATAAACAGTTGACTCTGATAAAAAATGCTTTGGCACCTTAGGTGCAGGAGCTGGGTTAAGACCATGAGTGAAGATAGGTGTTGCCCTTGGCACTGGGAAGGCGCGCTTGCCCTCTAACTTTCAACTTAGTGAGTTTCTGTTTGGAAAACATAGATTAGCAGGACTGAAGGTGGCCCTCCCTTTGTATTTCCTAGATTAAACACTTTGAGTAGAAAGCCGTTTAGGATGTGAATTCTGCTGAGGAACCTAACTCTCCCACATCATTTGTAAGGACTACCTCCCTGCATTTCAGAGCCAGGACACAGAAAGTTCAAGGGATAAAGGTTCCAGCATGAAAGTTCCTTTGTGAAGTTGGCACTTGGCTATACCTCTGCAGCCAAACACTCACAAGGGTCAATATAATATACTTAATATAATATAATACTTAATGTAATATATACTTAATATCAAATAATAATATATCTTGAGTCTAAACTGCTGCTCCAACCTCAGCCTGAACATGCCTTCCTTTCTGAACTGCTGGGTACTGCTGTGCATTGTTTAAACAGCTGCAGAGCTCCATTCCTGAGAGACCTGCAGGCTTGCACTGGGTGAAGCCTTGTATACACAAACATAGTTTTGTGTACTTTTGAATCCGCTTGGATAAAAGGTGATATATGAACCGAAGATCACCACTGCTGTACAGTGAAGATTACATGTCTAAGCCTCATTAACTCCATAGCTGAGATAGATTTTACCTTTCTTTATAGCACTGCCTAAATGGAAACCACAAAGACTGAGGCAAAGCCTCTACACAAAACATAGCCATTTAGACTGCCCCGTTTTGATCAAAGGTTTGGATTCTGCAAATGTGTCTAAGTGAGATGCTCTAACCTATATGACATTGGGTAAGGCCCACTGGGAAACACAAGTTAACAGAAATGGTGTTACATCTATCTCTAGTGCATGAGGTTTTAGACACATAAGAAAATTTATCCAAAGCCCAATACTGTGAATTCAGTGGATGTAACAATAGATGTAATAAAACCCATCCTTGCAGTAAAAAGCCTTTGCAGACTACCCTTTGGGATTCAGGTCAAGAGTTCCCAGTCTCTCTTCCTTCTGTTCAAATTGTGGTACAATTCTTACTGCAGGAGTACAGGGCTGTAGCTAGGGCTACTGCCGGAGTGACATACCAAAAGGAGGTTTGCCTTCCCAGAACCTGTAACTTTGAGCTATAATCACAGATAAATGTCCTGTAGAGACTACTTGACAAACTGCTGGGAAGGCGCAGTAGCCATGAAGTCATTTAGCAGAAATTGCTATGCTTGAGATGTCAGGGGGATTACTGAAGTACAGTAGAGGTTTCAGATTTTATTTTCTATCTAAGAATGTTTTGCATCTCTTTGAAGAACTCTGAAGTAAATAAACTGAACAATGCTTGAGTAGCCTAATGTAGTTGTTTTTAGGCCAGTTATTTAGGAGTATTCTGGTATTTAACAATACATGCTAGAGCCAGTCAGGGAAACCTATTACAGCACTGTGACATGGATATATAATTTTAATATATAAACTACTAATGCAACAGAACCAAGTGTATGTGTAGTAATTAAAATTAAAAAAAATAAAAAATTTAAAATTAAAAATTAAATTCCACACACGTTATCAAGTGAAAATAATCATTGGTCCCTATTGAATGCAAACTTCTGCAGTTGCCTATGATGACAAGCTATAGAGAACAAAAGGTTTGGTTTCCAGACATCACCTCATCATTTTCCACCTATTGGGCATTCAAATCTCTGTGCTTCGTGAGCAGAATGTGGACTGGAGCAAAGGTTTGAGCCCCAGACCTCCCTCATCTTAGAAGACTACTCTGAGAGCTAAGTTTTTGGCTATTCAGTGGTGGTCCTCTGTCTGTAGTTTTGAGCAGAAATTCCATCCTTGAGCAGAGAATGCTTTCCCAATCACTATTTCACTGAAGCTGGCATACACTCTGAAAAGCTTTATTTTCTGAGAGTCAGCACTTTCCGAGTAAAATCCATTTTGTCAGAAAATTGTCTACTAGCTTTCAGCCTGTGTTAGCTGCACACATCCCTGTAGGGAAGAAACCCCAGCTGACAAGGATGTTCCAGCTGAGGGAGGTGAAGACTGGCAGGTAATATACCTGGTCTTTCTGCTTTATTCGGTCCCTTGACCGAGTATTCTGGCTTTCCTCTGCTTTCCCAGTCAGCAGCCTGATCTCTGCTTCATATGGGTGTGATTGTGAGAAGAGTCTAACAGCACCAGTTCTTGGTTAAAGGCACAAGACACAAGGGTGCACTGAGAGGGATGAGCCAGAGAACAATGCTGCACAACAATTTAGGCATGAGCTTAATATGAGACTTATGCTGCTGTTAAAGCAATGATTTCTGTACAGTAATGTGTGTCACAGGTGAGAACAGGATCTTACCAATCTTTAGCACACAGCCTCTGTTGTTCTCCAGTGTAGGTGTGCCATTTTTAAGTTTGTTTTTTTTTAAAAAAGAAACATGCATGTACATATATGTATATCTCAATACAAATGGGAACAAAAGTGAATGTAAAAAAAATCATTAGAAGGAGAACTATATGTGACCAACTGAAACAGTTTGATATATTTTAATATACACAGCTTAGGAAAAGCATTCATGGAAGGAAGAGGGAAGAAAAATATTTAAACGTGAATAGTGAAGTAATGCTATCAGAGAGGAGTAATTACTTCAACAGGTTGTGAGTGGGAATAATAAGGTGAAAGAGCTGCAAATTAGAGAAGATAAAATTCACACCAGGAAATATCAGAAACATGGCAGAACTGAAGATCTTGCCTCATACATGTGAAAATCGGGCAAAATGAGACTAGATAAAATCTGAGAAGCCCAGGTCTTGGTGTTTGTTGTGTTTGTTTTTGTTTGGGTTTTTTTTTCTCTGAAGATGACAAATTTTTTAGTAGTTTTTTACTAGGAGCTGGTTTATGCTGTCCTATAGCGTTAACCACAGTTCAGTTCTGGGGCTGGGAAGTGTCTTCCAGCAGTGGGACTGAAGGAGACAGGGGAAAGGCCTGAGTAGCAGAAAGTTGGTGCTGTGTCATCTTCCCTCCTCCTTTTCCTTTCTCCTGCCTCCAAAAGGAGGATTTAACACCAAAAAAACCTACTGTGATTGTATCAATCTTTTCCTTAATTTAAAGGCTGTTCATACACAACCTAAAGACTGAGTTGAATTAGGCTACAGCCCACAAGCTACCCTGCCTTATTCTGAGTGGTAGCAAACAAGAGCAGCACGAGCTGATATTTATAACCTTATAATAAATTATTCTGATCAAGAACATCCTGATAGCAATACATGTATATTCATTTCTTATAATCTCTCTTGAAGGCCATTTACATAATCAGTTAACTGAGAAACACAATGTGGTTATATTATCCTTCTGCCTTCATTCATAAGTATTTTGCCTTAATCAGGGTGGAAAGTTCAACTGACACCACATTTCCAACAGTAATCATACCTTCTCCTCGTGTCACAAGGACTCTCTACTTTCACCAGAGAAGAGCACTAAATACATTGGCATTCTTCATACGTGGCACCAGTTTCCCTAGTTTCTGGGATATAAAATCTCAAGTCATGAATGTTTCATAGTCCTACCTAAGTGTGTTTCTTAAGTTCAGTTTGGGAGAGAAAGAAAATTACCTAGCTCTGTAAGAAAAGCCAAATTCAACAGCAACAAGAAAGCTAGTAAATTGAGTTTTAAGATAGACAAGAGAGAAATATTTATATTGCAGATAACTGTAAGGTTTCATGGAATCTTATGGCAGGGATATTTCAGCAGAATGCCGCTGCTCTGCACATTCAGGAAACATGTAATGGGATACCACATATATGAGTGGAAAAAAGTCATCACAGCACTTTGAGAGGGAAATATTTGCATTTTATTACCCATTTGGGCAGCATGAAACAACACCACTTCTAGTTTGACCCTTTAGTGTTGCTAACAAGTGACGTTTAGTTTAATAAAAATATCATCGTTATCTTTCACTTAAACTACAACTCTAAGTCATTATTAGAGCTGGGCAGAAGGAAATTCCATTTCATGTAGTACTTTGACGTTTCAAATTACACTTTACTCTCATTTGGCAGAGCAAATAAAATAGAAATGAACTTTCTCCAAGAGAAGGAATTGAAGGTTGGCCAGAAGTTCTTGGAGCTATTGTTGGACCCACCTGATTGGAGGCTGAGGAGCCAAAGCAGAAGGTGGTAGAAATGATACAATTCTTCTCCTGTAACCATTTCTGTTTTGCAAACCCATGCTTAGCTTTCCTTATGTGTCTGAGTACCACTGACTTTACTGGGATTAAGCTCACGTTGAAGTTTGAATGGGGATGAATCCAAGAGAGTCCATAAATCTTCTCCTGTGAACTAGGACGGTGATGGCTGGAAGCCAGCACAGCTGTACTGCTGGTGCTCCCCAAGTACGCATAAGGACATGCTGGCCTGCCAACTGAGAAAAACACAGGTTCCTTTCACTTGAAAAGGTTCAACTGGAATTTGAAAACTCCACCTCACCATTGTACACTCCTACAAAACAACTAATGTAGTGTGTTCTATGTTCTAGGCAGGGACCTACTTCTAAATGTAGAAGTTTGCACATAACCCAACTTTAGGTAATGAAGTCTGTTTAGGAGGGAGCTAAGAGCCTGTGATGTACTGTCCCTGTATTTTTCTGTATTTTAAGACCTATCAATTGTGTATGAGGTGCTAACATCAAAAAGGGAAAAAGAAAGAGATAGTATCTTAGCATGACCTTTTCTCATAGTTCATCAACATTGAGCAAGTTACGTCTTTAAACTACTCAGTCTGTGTTGGCTGGAGGCCTGTGAACCAAAGACTTCACTAGCAGCCCAACAGCCACTACTCCACTACCATCTTGGCTGAGTCAAACTCATTTTTACTAGCAACTAATTTATTTTATAACATAGGAGGAGATTTCAAAAACAATAAAAGTTTTAAAAGATTTATGATCTACTAAAGACAGCACAATATGCTTTATACATAAACTATGAATACAAAGAGATTTGGATTTTCTTGAGATTGAGGCGTAATGAATGCACTTGGTTCTGCACAGCAGCTACTTCTTTATCTGAGTTTATTAAGGTGACCAAGAAGCAACTGGATTTTCCTTTCTGTACTACTAAAATAAAAATCATGATATGCATCAGCTTATGAAAATTCTGTGATAGTAGTGTTTACCACTATAATGGTCAAGAATTTCCTTTGATTTAATGTGAGCGTATGACATGCTTAAAACTTATTAAAAGAATTTTATTATGTTAAAGGATGGAAAAGTAAAGAGTGAATATTAAATAAAACTTCAGTGTGAAGAAATTCTTGTCGGACTTTGACATACAAAGCCTTATGAGCCCCCAGGAAGAGGCGGAAAAATATTTCCTACCCTTACGTCCTTACATATAAAAGCAGAAGGTATTCAGCAGCCCAATTAAAAATACAGTTCAGAGTTAACTAAATCTATTCACAGATTTCTGCTGACAAATATTGTTGTTAAAAACTATAGATAAACTAAACTATTTTTAAAAGATGGTAGACTGAATTATCTATTTCTTGTACTAATTTTCAGTATTATTATTATCATCATCATTATTATTATCATTATTATTAGTGCTATCTGTATTTCAAAAATTGTTCCTCAAACCCTAAAACAATTTTTTTTTCTTCATTTCACTGAGTAAACTAAGGAATCTGATTTACATGACAGTTTCTAGGTTTGCTGCTGGAATTGTTTTAGATTAAAGGCTGGACCTTGTGTTGAATGATATACTTCATGAACAATGCAAGGGAAACATGTGAACTTTTCCTTGCTAAAACATGTCCAAACTGAATAGTTTGAGAAGTGTTGATCAAAACCAGAACACTTCAGTCAAAATAAGCTGAGACAGTGGATTAGGCGAGAAGTAGTGTGAATGCCTCTTCTCCTCCTTATGGTTGGCTTCCCCAGCTGAACTATGTTTCTGCTGTGCATTGCAGCCAGAAGGACTTTCAAGATAACAGCCCTGCTGGACAATGGTAGGACCATCCTGCATCCTGGGAGATGTAGTCTCATGGAGGACATAAAAACACAAAGCTTTTGGAATATTCTAGGGGTTGAAATATGCCACAAGAAGTAGGCTCTCTTAGCTTCCCACCAGCTAAAAAGGACAAACAAGATGGCATAAACATATGCACTTCAGCTAAGTAGCCTTCAGGGTGTATGTAAGCGCCTTTATTATTTCTTGTCCCTTTATCAGTGAAATGCTGCAACTCATAGTTTTTCTTGGCTTTAGAAATGTCTTGTAAATCATGATTAGGTCAAATGTAAAGCTCTTAGCAGTTCAGTTTTGTCACTGCTTTCTTGGACACCCTTCATGCACACTTTGATAGCATCAAGTATTATTGTTAAATAAGAGTATATACTTAACCAAAGATACCTGTGCAGACTGTCTATCAACTCTCAGCAGAGCAAGAGCCTTATGTGTATGACTTCTTTACCTAATCTGTTTCTCAAAAAAAAAAAATGTACACAGTTCTCTAAGAGCCAGAGCTAAGAAAGCCCAGTTTCCAGTTACTTTATTCTAACAGTTTACTAAATTTCTTAATGAGTTATATGAGGCACAAGTTTATACTTTATTATACACAGCTTATACTTTATTATACACAGCTTATACTTTATTGTAACTGGGGAATCCACATTGACTATCAGCAGTCACAATANTTTTTTTTTTTTTTCACCCTGCAAAATATTCAGTTGCCCTCCTATTTTACTGGAACTTTTTGAAAGGAAAAAAAAATGAGATACACAATATTAAAATACCAAGTCTGCCTTTGTCAAAAGTGCCAATGATTTGTAGTGCTGGGAAGTCCTGTGCGGCTGAGGTCTAGAGTGAATTGAACCCTGGAAGTATGGCTGTATTTTAGTGCTGAGCCATCAGGTGTGAATATTTGCCTGGCTGAGAGAGCCCTCATTTGTTACTACTGGCTAGACGTGCAGACCATAAATCTGAAGTAAGGAAAAGCACCGGGTTGAATTGGCATCCCAAAATACTTAGGCTTGTAAAACCCCCAAGTATTCTGTTATGTGCGCCCTGAAATGTTGACGCTTGTCTGACTGAAACCAATAACCTTGTATGACTGGTTTTTGACATGGGGAATTGCATGCAGAACAGCAGGCCAAACACCGGAGGGGCACTTCTTTCTGCTCTCTGCAGCTATAGTTGCTTCAAAGGTCGAATTAGCGCTTTTCTTCCATGACGTCTATTTTCTTAAAACCAAAGCGTTTTGTAACACATACCAGTATGCTCTGAAAATGTGATTAATGAAGTTCTCAGGTTCAGGAGTGCATCAGGGAGAGAAAAGCATTTATCTGGAATGCAGGAAGCCCAAAATCAACTTCTTCACTGCCTGGTTGCTTGTGAGGAGCTGAGTTTGGCTCTTTTTTTGTACAAGGTGTGTAACTAACCCATAGGTTATAGACAAGATCCCAGATGATCTCCTGGAATAGGTTTCTTTTCCTCATCCTAGGAGATATTGGTTTGTTTATGTCAGAACAGGCTTTGAGATGTTAATATGTTTCATGAGCTGGAATTACTGCTTTTCAGCCAGCTCTGATGTGACCTCTGCTTTTTACCATGCTTAAGGGTCATTATGGTGATACTGTTTGAGAGGTTTTGGGTAAATCCCTAGGAAGGTCTAACAGGGAGGGGATAAAAGAGCTGCAGAGATAGTAATGCTCTCCTTATTCTAATATCTTGTTCAGAGCTAGAAGATCGAGATTGCAGTTATGGTGTTTATTCTGACCAAAGCAAACAGAGAAAAATATATACTTAACCACTCTAGGAAAACAGAAAATATCTGTTTATCTAGTTAAAAAAAAAAAGGGATATAATAGTGTAATATTTTGAGGTTTTTCTATGTCAGTGGGAGGTCACCAGGACTGTCTGATAAATCTTTAGCATTACTACATGGGCCAAATAAATTGAATAGGCCTAAAACAAAGGTGAAGAGTTCACTGAAGACCTGACTGAACCAAGAGCTCTACACAGACTTGCCAAACCCCAGTGACTTGGGTGCTACCGCTGTGTACTCAGCTGTTCAAGGAGAGGCTCACGGCAGTTGATGTCTGTCTACAAAGTAGTGTCGCATACACCACAGATCTTTCTGCATCCTGCGGTCACTGACTGAGCTCATCACACAATGTATAGGAAACTTCTCACCACAAATAAGCATCCAAAACTGTATATCTATTTAAAGTGACTGCATGGAATAATGTTTTACTCTGTTGCTTATTCTACTGAGTATTAGATCTTTATGGTTTGTGATAGGGATGCTACTTCATGTCCTGTTTCCATCAACAATCATTAGTTCATCTCGTAGGATATCCAAGCTACAAACTGCCAGACAAGACCTGGGTCACCGGCAGTCTATTCATCCATGTTAGCTGGAAAAAAGTAGTGCTCTACTGACAGAAGAACTATTTAAGAAGAATTTCAAACCTTTTAATTATGTTTGACCTAGTTGTTTTCATTTTGTGTGAACAATCATCAAGCATAAAGAGAAAGGAACAGTAAAAAGGAATGTAGCCATTAAAGTCATGATTTTGGGAGTTTCTTCATTGAAATGGAATTATGTGTTGGACTCTGTGAAGTATTTCTAGTCTACAACAGAGATGTCACAGATATGTTGCTGTTGTTTGTTTTACCAGGATCCTTTCTGAAACAATTTAAGTCTCTCTCAAAATTCTTACCCCACCCACCCCGCCNTAATTTAATTCTCTTTTTTTTTTTTCACCCTGCAAAATATTCAGTTGCCCTCCTATTTTACTGGAACTTTTTGAAAGGAAAAAAAAATGAGATACACAATATTAAAATACCAAGTCTGCCTTTGTCAAAAGTGCCAATGATTTGTAGTGCTGGGAAGTCCTGTGCGGCTGAGGTCTAGAGTGAATTGAACCCTGGAAGTATGGCTGTATTTTAGTGCTGAGCCATCAGGTGTGAATATTTGCCTGGCTGAGAGAGCCCTCATTTGTTACTACTGGCTAGACGTGCAGACCATAAATCTGAAGTAAGGAAAAGCACCGGGTTGAATTGGCATCCCAAAATACTTAGGCTTGTAAAACCCCCAAGTATTCTGTTATGTGCGCCCTGAAATGTTGACGCCTGTCTGACTGAAACCAATAACCTTGTATGACTGGTTTTTGACATGGGGAATTGCATGCAGAACAGCAGGCCAAACACCGGAGGGGCACTTCTTTCTGCTCTCTGCAGCTATAGTTGCTTCAAAGGTCGAATTAGCGCTTTTCTTCCATGACGTCTATTTTCTTAAAACCAAAGCGTTTTGTAACACATACCAGTATGCTCTGAAAATGTGATTAATGAAGTTCTCAGGTTCAGGAGTGCATCAGGGAGAGAAAAGCATTTATCTGGAACGCAGGAAGCCCAAAATCAACTTCTTCACTGCCTGGTTGCTTGTGAGGAGCTGAGTTTGACTCTTTTTTTGTACAAGGTGTGTAACTAACCCATAGGTTATAGACAAGATCCCAGATGATCTCCTGGAATAGGTTTCTTTTCCTCATCCTAGGAGATATTGGTTTGTTTATGTCAGAACAGGCTTTGAGATGTTAATATGTTTCATGAGCTGGAATTACTGCTTTTCAGCCAGCTCTGATGTGACCTCTGCTTTTTACCATGCTTAAGGGTCATTACAGTGATACTGTTTGAGAGATTTCAGGTAAATCCCTAGGAAGGTCTAACAGGGAGGGGATAAAAGAGCTGCAGAGATAGTAATGCTCTCCTTATTCTAATATCTTGTTCAGAGCTAGAAGATCGAGATTGCAGTTATGGTGTTTATTCTGACCAAAGCAAACAGAGAAAAATATATACTTAACCACTCTAGGAAAACAGAAAATATCTGTTTATCTAGTTAAAAAAAAAAAGGGATATAATAGTGTAATATTTTGAGGTTTTTCTATGTCAGTGGGAGGTCACCAGGACTGTCTGATAAATCTTTAGCATTACTACATGGGCCAAATAAATTGAATAGGCCTAAAACAAAGGTGAAGAGTTCACTGAAGACCTGACTGAACCAAGAGCTCTACACAGACTTGCCAAACCCCAGTGACTTGGGTGCTACCGCTGTGTACTCAGCTGTTCAAGGAGAGGCTCACGGCAGTTGATGTCTGTCTACAAAGTAGTGTCGCATACACCACAGATCTTTCTGCATCCTGCGGTCACTGACTGAGCTCATCACACAATGTATAGGAAACTTCTCACCACAAATAAGCATCCAAAACTGTATATCTATTTAAAGTGACTGCATGGAATAATGTTTTACTCTGTTGCTTATTCTACTGAGTATTAGATCTTTATGGTTTGTGATAGGGATGCTACTTCATGTCCTGTTTCCATCAACAATCATTAGTTCATCTCGTAGGATATCCAAGCTACAAACTGCCAGACAAGACCTGGGTCACCGGCAGTCTATTCATCCATGTTAGCTGGAAAAAAGTAGTGCTCTACTGACAGAAGAACTATTTAAGAAGAATTTCAAACCTTTTAATTATGTTTGACCTAGTTGTTTTCATTTTGTGTGAACAATCATCAAGCATAAAGAGAAAGGAACAGTAAAAAGGAATGTAGCCATTAAAGTCATGATTTTGGGAGTTTCTTCATTGAAATGGAATTATGTGTTGGACTCTGTGAAGTGTTTCTAGTCTACAACAGAGATGTCACAGATATGTTGCTGTTGTTTGTTTTACCAGGATCCTTTCTGAAACAATTTAAGTCTCTCTCAAAATTCTTACCCCACCCACCCCGCCAAGTCATGAACTGGTCCTGTTTCATTTAATCTAAAAGAAAATATTTTGCATTATTTGTATCAAATGAGACAGAGGCTGCAAATAGCAGTAGCAGCATTCAGTTACAGGGCAGTTTAGATAAATAGGAGGGCAACATTTTCACACAAAAAAAGTCATATATTACCTTTTTGCTTAGTGACACTTTTAAAAAAATCCTCACTAGCTGTATTAAATATACTTTCTTTAACTAGATTACTCCCAGTTGAGTGACTAAACCTGTTAGAAGAGCATTGGCTTTGTTTTATTGGATTGTTAAATATTAAAAAGCTAAACAATATTTTATTCTAGACATAGCTATGAATCTCAGCATGCATTCCTTATGTGTTATTGCGTATTGGATTCTTTTTGCTACATAGTCTATGCACACTGAAATTTAATTTCTTAAGAAATTTGTGCAACTCTCTAAAGACTTACAGAGAAATGCTGTTTATGCCTTTGGTATTTTTCCTGCAAATGGAAAAATCTGAAAATATAAATGAAACCTTGAGGCATTTCATTTCTATTATCAAGTCTCCTGTGATCTCTTTAGAGAGAGATATTTTTGGAAAATTAAGGTCTGAGCAGTATTTTAGCATGAGATTTCTTTTTGCAGATGCCAAGCATTGTTAAAATGCTATAGTTTTTGATGATATGATAACCAAACTTAGATAATGTTTGTTTTTTATACAGACACACACACACACACACATATACACACGTGCGTGGAACAGAAGTTATTATTCCTGATTTTCTGACTATCCAATTTTTAAGTATCTCAATATCTGACATCTGGAATGTAGGCCTATGGCCTAAGTTGTTCACCTACTCTCCCGTCATAGCTGATAAAAGGAGTGTGTCTCCTGAGGGCAGCTCGTTCTGTCTCACAGACATCTATCTTAGGATGGGATGTACTGTTTGGAAATACTTCTCCACTGATAGAGGAAGGAGCCTGTGTGATGATTTCACACTCAACACTTGAACTTTTCCGTATCTAAAATTCTGTCTCAGACAGTATGTTACTTGGCTCATTGGGATGGGCTTTGTCCTGCCAAACCTTAGATGTCAGCCACCCACATCTGACAAAATCCCTGGAGGCTGCCCAGGCTGAGGGGCAGCTCCTTCATTCTGAAGTGGCAATGTAAAACAGATTGGAGGGTGTTGTCTAATTCCACACTTCCACACAGGTGACTTTTTCTGGAAACCACTGTATAAGCTTCCCAGAAAGGTCATGAAGTCTCCATCCTCGGACATTTTCAAGTCAAAGCCAGTGCTGATCTGATCTATTGCTACTGATAGTCTTGAACTAGAAGACTCCCTGTAGATCCCTTCCAGCCTACATTTCTGTATTATTTTTTCTTCCCTACTGGTGACAACACAAGTGACTTTGACACAGGCATTGACGATTAGGTGAGATGAATGCCAGCTCTGGTCTTAGACTGCTTCTGTACACAGTTTGTTCTATTTTGATTACAGAAGGGTATTCCTGTTGGTCTGTGCTAACCAGAAACAAAGTCTTCAGTAGTAACAAATATTAATTCATGGTTAAGTGTGTTAATACCTAATTGTAGAAAAGGTAAAGGGTATCTCTAGATGGACATCCTGAGAAAGGCATTTAAGTTGGATGGCATGAATTCTTCAAAGTAAATATCCAGTGCTTTGATTACTGTGGCAGAAGCTTAGACAAGCACCTTAAACTAGATATCTAACATGTAAATGGCTAAATACTAGTGACTGACGGATCATAGCTGGGAAGCCAGCTTTTTTCTAAAGCATTTTTTGCCTCTTTTTCTTACATTTTTTAGTTACCAGGAATGCAGATGCACCTGTTTGAAAGAAAAAAATAGTCTTAAGAAAGGCAGTTTTATTTTAATAAAATAGGTACTTTAGAATGTATCTTTTTACTTTTTTTTAACTATTATTTTAGGCCTTTCACCACATACTAGTGTCTTAAATTTTATTTGTTTCTCAGTAAATTCAAGTATTTTAAGTTCTCATTCGAAACAGGAACATAGCCAAACTAAAGCTCCAACACTTTTCATAGTAAGTAAAGCACTGCATGTGATCTTATTGAATAGGAATAAGGGTTTGGGATGTGTTCTTGGACAATGAAAGTGTCCAGAAGAGGAGATAGAGAACAACAGATTTTTAAGCAATAGGATGGCAGATAGAGAACAACTAATTTTTAAGCAATAGGATGGTGGCAGAAGCCTAGGCTCCAGTGGAGGAGAGTACCAATGACAGTGAAGAAAGTGCTACAGATCATTGCAGTAATGTTGTTGCTGGTTTTGGAGCATTGCAGATTAGCTATCTAACAGAGCTATCAGCACCTGTTCTTTGAAGATTTGATCAATCTAATGATTCAAGTACACAAAATTATTTCTGGAAGAGGGATGCTGTTGTTGTGTTGTTTTTTTTTTTTTAATCTGTGCATTTAGCACTCCTGTTATCTCTCACTCTTTCTAACTCCTTTCCTGCACTGAGGTATTGCATAAATCTTATTTTAGGGATGTGTGCTGTCAGCCACCATATTATCTGAACCCTTACCCAATAACTTAGAGGGCAGCAGTGAACTCCCTGATAGACCATATGGAGGTTCTGGCTCTTCTCCTTTTTCTATTCTAGAAAATTCTGCTTTCCATGGGGTGTTCTTTGGGGGAAGAATGAGAGATGTTCTGGTTATGATAAAATGTACTCTATCGAATAAATGGGGCTGGCAAGATTTCTGAAGTGTGGTTAGACGCTGGATTCATTTAATCTCTTCTGAAACTTCATTCCATATTTCCTCTCTGCAATCGCACATGAAGGACTAGATCCCCAGCTGTTTGAAATTTATACAGCATCACTGACTTCAGCTGTCTGTTACCCAGGATAATCTGGGTGTTACAACACTCTGGCATACAGAAATCTAGGCAGTGTGATAGTTTCCAGCCCTGAACTGGCTCACACAGAACCAGTTCAAGCATCCCTCCACTGGACTCCTCTGTGTATCTGGTATTATTTCAGGTGCTGAGCTATGTGAACAAGTGAGACTCGTGAGAGTTGAAGCAGTCTGGTCATTGCTGTGCCCAAGTTGACAAAACTTTCCAGATATGGATGTGCTAAAGACAGCAGAGGCATTGGGGGAGCAACCCAGTGGAGTCTAGGCAAAGCCCAGACTGGACATAAATTAGAGGTGTGAGAAGATTCAGCTTGCTTTCCAGAAGTGGGGACTCTCTTCGAGGGTTAGATCGATGATACAGGCTCAATATTCAGCTGTGCTCCTTGTCTGCCAAAACCCTGTCAGGCACTAGATCGCTTCTGTGGAACAAGTACAGAAGTGTCTTTTCGTAAGGACACAGTATATCTCAGAGCTTATCTACCTGTCCAGAGTATTTATACAATCTATTAATGTATAATTGAGATTCATCTGTTGGTTTTTAAGAGATAGAGATCCAGTCCAAAGGCTTTAGCTAAAGTTATGTTCACCTTTGGTATTTGAGTTAGTGTCATCTTTCCTTTCATAAGTAGAAGCTGGATATTTAACACCCTTGAGAAAATACTTTTCAAATTTCTCACTGCAAGACATTCAAAGAATCAGTTGCCTAAACACAGGTGTCTTGTACTCATTTAGACCCCTGAGGGCATCCTGTTTAGCCTGCAGGTGAGTATGGATCTTCTACTGGTACTGACAGACCCAGGTGACTGCACTACAGCAACCCAGATGGCCCTGTGACTTTTTTGAGTCAACTGAGTTGAGTCCTAAGACTACTCACTGAATCTGTATTTGACTTGCTGGGCTAGAGCTTCTTCAAGCAGTGGTCAAAAGAAGGCAACCCACAAGTGAGTTCAGTGATTTCTGCATAGGCCTGGAAGCCATGTCATGTTAGCTAGGTTTGGAGAGGCCCAACTGTCTGGGAAGAAGTGGATCTGTCAGATCATGATTAGTGAACAACGTTGGCAAACTGGAGAATGTGAACATGGCTGTTGCTGCCTCAGAACAAAACATCTCTGACCTTTTTTCTCCTTTTTTCTTCTTGACTTTTTCTGGAAAACATGTTAATCAATCCTATTGTGCAGTCCTTCGACTTCATGGAAGTCTCTGTCTCAGACTGCTTCATAAACATAACTGCTGTTCATCAAAACCCTGTGGCTCACTGTTCCTGAAGTGGGACAGAGTCTCTTAAAAAGGAGTATTAAGAGGCTAAAAGGGATCCCATGTATCCAAAAGGTGCTATAACTAATACTCAGCAAAGGAAAAAAATTATTACCTTTAATTTGAGAGAAAATAATATTTGTTTCCAAGTTTCTACTACTTTTGACACACTGGCAAGTACTCAAATAAATGTAGCACTTCACATATAAAAATTGCAACCCAGAGGGAGGCAGTAATAATTTAGCTCAGAAAAACTATACAGTTCTCTATTTCTCATTCAATTGGCAGAGAAGCCCTTCCATATCCTCAGAAGAAATGAAAACATATGAAGAAGTCCTGCACAGTCCATTCTCTAGTAGGAAGCAGATCGTATTTCTCACATCTGTTACCAACATGGCTGATCTGCTCTGTTCCCATCAGAGGGATAGTCAGGATATCAATGATTTGAGGTTTTGCCTTTTAAGGAGATATATTTCTCATCTTGTTATGTCTTTTATTAATTTTACAGCAGTTTGATGCTATGAAGGAGCTCCTCCTTTTCTGTCGTAGTACAAGGTCACCCCTCTTTCGTAACATCACTAGCTTGCATGCTTCAGGCATCTGAATAGATTAATTTTGTTCTGGTAAAATTTAACAATGCATCTTTACTTCCTGCTCTTCTGTGGACAGTCAGTCCAATGTTAATGTCAAAAGTAATCATGTGTTATGGTGATATATTAGGCTTAAAAAAAATCAAATATTGTAAAAATCTGAAAGTACAATGTCATAATGCTTTCGTTCTGGGGAGTTTTTTAATTTAGTGAGCTATAAATAAGTTGAATGATGGAAACCACCTAAACTTTTTACCCCTTTCTCATCTTGCCAATACGCAGCAAGGAGAGAGACAAACAGGTTGACAGTCCTTCATGTCTGAATGCCGTACACAAAGAAACTCAGGAATGAAACTGAAGGACCACAACACACCTGTAGCTTCCAGAAGTGATAACAAACTGTAGAAACTGCAGCCAGAAACATTTCTAAAATGTAAAAGTCTTTGTTAAACACAAAGATTTATCCCTTTGTAGTGAAAGCTTTGGAAGCATTAAATACATTGTCTCCCAAATTTTCGAGACAGAAGTTGCCAGAATAAGTCCATATGACTTATATTCTTGTGAATCTAATTTATTCTTATAAAATCTCATTTTTTTCTCCTACTTCAGTGAAAGTTTTAGAGCACAGAATAATATTTAATCATAATATGTAAGGTAGTTATTAGAAAAGACCTTGACAGACTTGTATGATAAAGTAGCCAATAGTGAAATATAATCACTTCTATAAATCACATCAGAAAAGAAAGAGGTTGCACAAAATCGATGCAGAAAAGCTGAGAGATCACTGAATAGTAGCTACAACCATAATTTTTGTTGTTTGTATGTTACAAGGGTGAAGATTGAGGGAGTACCAGCACAGAAACACAGAGAAGTAATGAGCAAGCTCAGAGTGCTGAGCATCAGTCATCAGTTAAAGAAATACTGAAATGTTTCTAACGCACATCTAAACAGAAGAATATACAGTGGTGAAAAGTCAGGGATAAACCTGGTGATTTAACGTTCACCTGGAATACTACAAACAATGAGATGGATCAAATACACAATAGGTTAAAGGGTAAAAATCTGCCCTCTTCTGCTCTGCAGAAACACTTTCTAAATATTTCAGGATGAATTGTCAGTTGAAGTTTAAATTTGCCATAGGATATGTCAGGAACCAAAAACTGGAAAGCATGCTTCTGCTGGATCACTTTAAAAAATAATTCTCTGAGAACAGCAGAACAACGTATTTCTGCTCAAATAGGTGTCACAGAAATACAGGCCATTAAATAATGCACATAGAAGTAGCAATTTAGCCATCTGGTAAGAAAACTACACCTTGTCAAGTTTGCTGATGATATGAAACTGGGAGGAGTCGCTGACACGCCAGAAGGCTGTGCTTCCATCCAGCGAGACCTAGACAGGCTGGAGATTTGGGCGGGGAGAAATTTAATGCAATTTAACAAGAGCAAGTGTAGAGTCTTGCATCTGGGCAAGAGCAACACCAGGTTCCAGTATAAGTTGGGTA